>PVLD010000495.1:0-118703 GCA_004027595.1 Dinomys branickii
TGAAATGGAAACTGAAGCTCTAGGAAAAACCAAGCAGAACCTCTCCTGGAGGAAAGGATTGGAGGGCTGCCGTGGCACAGTCGGAGAGAGAAGAGATGGAGAAAGAGGAAGCCACTGCTTCAAACACACTCTTGGCCCAAGCCCTCGTTCCAGCGATTGCAGCTGCAGCTTCGGAGACCCACGCTCATGGAAGCCTCCCCACTCGGCCGGGGGAGAGCAGAGTTCCAAAAGCTGGTCCAGAACTGGAGAGGAGAGGGCGCAGCCAGGAAAAGAGGCAATTTTCTCTTAAACCTAGCTACATTATGATATCTTTACTGCCAGGTTTACTGTTTTTACAAACTTCATAAGGTAAGTGTGCTAGATCAGTAATCCTAATATGCATGTATATCAACTTCACTGAACTGTGAAACATTTAACAGATGAGTAAACCATATTCCTGGGTGTGTCTAGACGGGTCATGGAGGTGTAACTTTGAGTATTGAGTATGGTCCCTCGCCCATTTCTCTCTGGCACTGTTCCCCTGCTTTGCTCTCCAGATACAGTTGGCCAAGAAGCTTTTCTCTACAAAACCCTGCTGCCCTGATCTTGCTTCCTTGGAGCCAGTAGACCATGTACTGAACCTCCTGAACTTGTAAGCTGCATTTCCTCCTTTAAGTTTTGAATATCAGATATTGTGTCAGAACAAGAAGAAAACTAATTAATAAAATAATACTAAAGCATTTTCTAAAAGAGCAGAAAAATATATTGCCATTCTGATACAAAGTCCCTTAAATTAGGCATGTCTTTGTAGGAGCAGTTAATTATTGTATGGATTCTGATCAACTGCTAAAACGTCTTCATTTACCTGGATTGAATTGGCTTTATCATCAAAGACTCAACTAGATGACACAGCACATACCATGAAGATGAGAATATGGCAGAGGTAGTTGATTTCCTACACAATGTCTAATTTCCCTTTTCTTTAGAATCAAAAGCTGAGAAGCTGAACAGAAAGCAGTAGCTGAGAGGCTGGAGCTACACTGGGTTTTGAGAGCTCATCAACAAGGAGAAAAAAAACACCTTGAGTCCTAAACTTACAAGGAGTAGAAATTTTTCATAAGCGTCAGAAGATTCAATTAGGGATTTCTGTGCATGGACACTTTAAGAGGAATAGTAAGTAAAATCACTCCTCCCAAATGCCAAATCCTAGATTGAGATCAGCTCGATAACAAAATGAATAGATGTAATCTGTCCTTACACTTAATGGTTACAAAAATCAAATTACCATCTGGATGAAGATAATGTGATTAAGAGGAAGATAACCACATTTTGAGCTTTAATTTATTCTTTAAAATGTGTACATGTAATGCCCAGCTGTTCAGTTAAAATAATGACACATGCAAAAGAGCAGTGACTGAAATTTTTACAAACCATAAAAAATAAGACAAAAAAAGTGGAAGGTATTGGAGTCACGCTACAGTGACCAGAGGGAATGTATAATAAATATGTTCAAGAAGTTATAAGAAAGATGGTAAATTGTGGCATAAATTGAAAAGTGTAAATAGATCTTTTAGAACAGAAAATATTACTGATGTTAACATTCAATAGAAAGGGTTAGTAAAGAGTAAAAATATATTTATTGAACTAAAGATGAGTGAAAATATTTAGTCTGAAACAAAAAATTATGACTTAAATATCTTTACAAAAGAAAATAAGAGAAATGAGAGCAAACATAACAAAAATGTCATTTTAAGAGACAATAACTGGCCTGAGGATATGCCTCAGTGGCACTTGCCTAACTTTCATGGGACCTGGGCTCCATCTTCAGGAAACAGAGAAAAGAGAAAGAGACAGACAGACAGATAGACCGAGACAGAGACAGAGGCAGAAGTTGAGTATATGACTGAGAATTTTCCAAAACAAAAGACCTGCAACCAGACTCAAGAAACACTACAAAGTCCAAGCAGAATAAGCACAAAGAAAATAATCACAAACATATTACTATGAAACTGCTTTTTAAAAATCTAAGACAAAAGAATCATAAAATTAGGCAACTAATAAAAGATATAATTTCTTCCAGAGAGCAATAGTAATCCTTTACACTTTCTCAACATAACTAGCAAGAGCTGAAAGTAATAGAATGGTATCTTCACAGTGCTGGGGAAAAAAACAAAGCATAAACCTGTCAGAGCAGAATTCTATATTCACCAAAAATATCGTTCAATAACAAAGGAAAAGTAAAACCATTTCTGTGTAACAAAAACTAGAAGAGTTAATGATCAACAGTTATCACTAAATAAAGTGCTCAAGAGCTTTTATTTAGGCAAAACTGAAAACTAGAAATATAGGCATGAAAGGAATGTAAAGGGAAATGTATTGGCAACATCTGAATGAATTTTTACTTCACAGAACACTATTAATGTTTAATACAGTTAAAATATTTTAAATAAAACAAGACAACAGGAGCACAAAACAGGTTGGTAAGTGAATTAAAGTGTCCTAATATTTTGTGTTACATAGGAAGAAAATTTACACAATTTATGTTAGGCTCTAATACAACAAGGATGAACATTGTAACCTATTGTTCAACTACTAAGAAAAAGGCAAAAGATTACATATTTAGAAAACTGAAAGAGAAGAAAATGGATTGAAACACTTTAAAAGTAGGAAAGAAAGAACATAGAACGGGTGAGAAAGTGGAAAATAACTTAGGGAAGGGGAATTACGCTCAAAGTCTATCAAAATTCCATGAAATACAAATTAGATATTCCAAGAAAAAGTAAGATTTTCCAACAAGAGATAAATGTGTCTTTAAAAAGAAAGCTCCCTTGTGTTAGCTTTCTGTTGATGCATAACAAATTAGCATAAACATTTTGGCTTAATATACCACCCATTTAGTGACTCACAGCCCTGTGTGCAAGAATTCTGTGCAGATTAAGGGTCCTCTGATGAGAGTTCCTATATCTGCAAGCCAGATATGCAGCCTCATCTAGGGAACCTGGGAGAGAGCCTGTTTCAGTCTTGTTGGCAGAACGCAATTTCTCACCACTGAAAAACTGAGGACCACATTTCCTACAGTGAGTCACCTGCAGTTTGCTCTTGGGCTTGGAACATGCTTTTGAATCTCATTCTAGTGGAATTTTCTGTCATGAGAACCCTTGAAGCAATATCTTCTGACCTTATGCTTTCTGTGCTTGTATTGGCTCAGATATCCCCTCTGCTTTTCCAAGGTCAGCTCTTCACTTGCAAAAGAATTGAAAATTAGATTAGCCACACCAGGACAATTGCCCTTTTGAGTAACTCAGAATCTATTGGTAAGTAACTTAAATCACACCAGTGAAACTCTTTGCCATATAATGTTAAATAATGATGAGAATGATAACCTTCTATTCTCAACTCCACTCTCCCTCAAGGGGAAATTATACAAGAACAAAGATAAGGTTATCTGGAATTATCTTAGAAGTCTGACTACCACATTTTGCACCATGGAGAAACTGTAAATACATAATTATAGGAAACTTGAAACCAAAAGAAAAGTGAAATAAATACCAATCAAGATAAAATGTACTTATGGAAACAAATAGCACACAAAAATGAATAATTTAAAATATTGATGGAAACAAAACACACTTCATACAGATAAAAGTTTTATCTACTAAGAAGGCATCATAATATTAAATTTCTGGGAACTGAAGATTTAGTCAGAAAGACAGAGCTAAGAGAAGAAGTAAATAAATCCATGTAATGGGAAATTTTAATGAACTCTTCTCAATAACTAATAGAACAAGTTGAGGGAAAATCAGTAAGATATACAGAAAATTCAAGCAGCATCACTAATAAATTTGGCTTAATTGATATATCTAGAATGTTGAACCCCAAAACTACATAATGATAGAGGAAGAGATATGACTTCCAACCTGGTAGATATCCCATGTGTTGGGTTTATGTTCCCCAAAATCAAAGAATGAATTCCAAGGAGCAATGGAGGTTAAGAGTAGAAAAAATGGGACAGCATATAGATCAGTGGCACAGCGCCTGCCTGGCAAGGGTGAAGTCCTGAGTTCAATTCCTGGTACCAAAAAAGAAGAAGACTGGGAAACGTTTATTGAGAGAGATATAGGATACACTCAAGAGGGGAGTGTGGGTGCTCAAAAGAAGGAGAGGATCTTTTATATGTGCTGGGACATGGAAATCTGTGGAATTTGGCAATCTATACCCTTAGTCTTAATTTTAGTCTTAGTGTCTCAGTCTCAGTGGTGTCTCAGTCTTAGTCTTACTAGGTGGAGAGGATGGTCTACCCCTAGTGAGGTAATGGTCTATTTCAATTGGAAATTCCAAAAGAATGGTAATAATTACAGTATAATCTCAAATTTCCATTCATCCCTTTGTGAAGTACACACACAATAAAATCTGGCCTTGTGACTTTAAATCTCAAACTTTTCCAGTCTTCACATGCACCTCCAGCCACAGCTTTGATGTGTTCTCATCTCCTGCACTGACTCCTTCAAGGTCCCAGCCCTTTCTGTGTATTAATTTCTAACTTAGCTGCCTATTGGAATATAACACATATTCTTTTTTTTTAAAGAGACATGAGAAAGACTTATTAAGGGCAGATATAAAACATACTAAGAGTGGAATGTGGGTGTCCAGAGAAATGACACACAGTACAGTTGGGAATTTGGCATCTTTTACATGGTTTTGGTATTAGAAATCTGTAGAATTCAATAATCTATATTCATAATTTTATCTAGTGGGTAAGAGAGGATGGCCCACTCACAGTGAGATGAGTGAAATGGTTCATTCCCCCGGGAAATATCTAAAGAGCGGTCCATTCATAGGTGAAGGAGAATCATTTTCAAGTAACAAGGCAAGGGGAAAATCCATTTGTAAGTGAAAGGAAGTTGCCCAGATGTTTGCAGAAAAGAAAAGGGAAGAAAAAAATTAAGCTTGTGTCCTGAAGCTGCAATTCTTCCTCAAAGTACAATTTAATCTCAATTCCCTTACCTCCTTTCTATCTAGTTTTCATTTTTGCTCGCTACTTCATTTTCCCTCTGTGAGATCGATTTCCTTGCTATATTATTCACTGGGTTCCCAAGGCCTGGTGTTCTGCATCTTGTAACTACTTCAGGCTGATGGCACCGGGCACCGACTGCCTAGTTAGGGGCTGATCTAAAGAAAACAGGAGCATTGGGGTCCATCCTTTGAAGAATCACTGTTATTGGCTAGCTCCTTGAAAGACTGGCTTGCCAGTTGAGCACCAGCATGTCGTGAATTGCTCCCCTCTCCTTGTGGAATTAGATTCTAGATTCTTCCCATTTCGAACAAAGAATTAAATGACATGAGCAAAAGGAAGTGGTTGTTTATTTGAGAAAGCAAAACTGAAGAGAGAAACAGGTTCTGCAGAGGGAGCTCTGGCTGAATAAAACGGGGAAAAGCAAGATGAAAGTCCACCCTGGAGAGAGCAGGGCAGGTCATCATAAGGAAAGCATAGCAGTACGCTCTTCTTGGTGTCAGTGTCCCTTCACGCTGTCCAAATCTCAAGGAAACCCATGAGAACTTCTACGTACAAGTCCCGAGAAGTGGTGCTGGGCCCCTACCCACCAGGCTGATAGCAGGTCTAGGCCATCCTGTTGAAAACCTGCTTGAGGTCTTGCCGGAAGTCCAGATGCAGGGTTTGGGAAACTCTTCCGCCCAAGGGTCCAGGCTCTTATAAATAACAGGTGAACCCACTTCCCCAGCCAGCTTTGCTGCTCCCTACTCTACTAGGTCACTGTCACCTTGTCATAATCATATCAAAGTCAGGGCCTGAGGGGTCTGAGGCTGAACAAAGGGATCTAACACTCCCTTTTACAATGAGCTTGCAGGTTTTCTGACTCCTGTCACAAAACAAGAGGTTTCAGGAGGCATCGGTAAAAGAGACATGTGAAGGACTCCTAAGAGGTAGATAGGAGACATACTCAACAGTGGAGTGCAGGTGCCCACAGAAGCAGCAAGACCCCCATTATTTTCATGTGTGTTTGAAACATTGCCCCAAATTAACCACAGGCTGTGTGGTACAGCAAGCCTCAATAAATTCCCACAGACTGAAATAGCAACAATAATAAGAGAAGAGATTTCTAACCCTAGTGAAGGTAGAAATTAATGATGGTGAATATATTATTTCTACACAAAAACTATAGCTCATTATTCCACCAGATTACAAGATGCAATCATGAAAGGATAGAAAATAATCATAGATTAGAATACTCAACAGAAGAAGTATATTGATTTCTTCCTTAATACAGTAATTACATTGATTTCCTCAAACAGATCTATAAACCAATGTGATCCTAATTTTTAAAAACATAGCAACTTTGTGGCAGAAATTGGCAACTAGATAATAAAATGTATATGGAAATACAAAGTTCCAGGAATGATCAAAACAACACTTGAAGAAAAAAGTTGGGAAACTTAAATCACCAGATAAAGAAACATATTATACAATTATTTATTATGATAACAAAGTCACCACATTGTCTCTGAATTTTTTCTTCTCTAAATTCTTCATATTTATTCATCTAATGTTTAGTTGAACTAATCTAGAAGAAATACAAAACATCTATCCAGTCAACTGTAGACTGCTGTGATAGAGAATCCCCCCAAAAATGTACACACACTTTAGGAAAAAATAGTATAATCATTTTACAATAGATGTTGGCATCCTCACATGGAAACTGTGGAGAACATTGCATATCACAGAAAACCCCTTCAAGAAGAAATTAAAAATGCATGAGCAGCAAGCTCAATGACTATGGTTACCCAGGCAACAGTTCACCGTAATAATAAATGTCTGGTAGCTCATGGTCACCACTGTGAGCACCTCTTGAAACTACAGAAGCCAAAGGTAACTTGTATTTATCTCATGATATCTCAGTAAATTTAGTATTAAAATATTTATACATTTTTCTTTTCCTGAAGTGAGTATACATTTTTGACTCTCTCTCTCTCTCTCTCTCTCTATGTATATATATATATATATATATATATATATTTATATATAGTTTGATATATTGAATGTCAGATATTATAGAGTAAAATGGCAGAGAAAGATAGGTAAACCAAAATAACACAAATATGCCGTGAAGTATGTTTTTATATGTTAATATATATATATATATATATATATATAACAAATATGTCACTGTATAACAGTAAAGACAGGACAATATTTTCATTAAATTGTGTTGCATCTACTATATAAAAGAGGGGGAAAAACCCTTTTGACTTCAATCTTAAACAACTCAATATTAGGCTGATTAAAATCAAAGTTCAAAAGTAAAAAAAAAATACTGACTGAAAGAAAGAAATACACTTAGAAACTTTGGATAAGCAAAGATCTGTTAACCATTAAGGGAAAGATAAAGATACCAGCATCCATTAAAAATTTAAAAAGCCAAAAGGCAAATGTCATCCTGGTGGCACATGTTCGCAGCCCGAGCGCTTGAGAGCTTAAGCACGAGGACTGTCACTCTCAGGCCAGACTGAGCGCTTCAGGCAATCAGGACTGCACGGTAAGACACTGCCTCAGAAAAGCAAAGGACAAGGAGAGCAAACACCAAGTCGAACAAGATGCAGTGCTCAGGGTGAATACAGTTGACAGAAGTCTCAAACCAGATCTTTTAAAGAAATAGAAAGCAACAAGAAGAATACAGCCCGCTAGAAAATAATGGAGAAGAGACTTTTCACTAAAGAAGAAATTGAAGAGATGTTTGAACTAGGAAAGATTCCTCAATCTTATTACCATGGAAATATAATATAAAAAAAAAACCAAGATATTATTATGCACTTAAATTTACAACTTAAAGAACATGATGCCAAAATTTACCAAGATTTTAGGAAAAGATAGAACTTTTTAAAATACTGGTAGAAATGTTTAATGGTACAAGAACTGTGGGAAACAAGTATTATCTACTTGAACTGAACATGGGCATAATTACAATCATGCAGTTCCATCCCTAAGTATACGCTCAAAGAAATGTATATTTCACAAGTCAAAAGACATTCACAAAGGTTGGTACACCAACACAATTACAGTAGCCAAAAAAGAAAAGCATAAAAAGTGCAATTATCTGTGAATAGTAGAAAAATAAATTATGCTCCAGTCATGAATAAAGTGGAGATACGAGATTTAGCTTACTACACACAATAGCATCTGACAAGACACAACACAATTAGTCATATGAATTTTAAACCATACTGAGCGACAGAAGCCAGGTACGGAGGAATGTAGACGATATGATTCCCATATAAATTTCAAACGTGGCAAAAAGAATGGATAGAAATGGTAACAGGTAAAGGGTTGCACACATGGAGAGGAGGGTAAAGGGAGGAATTTAAAGTTAGAGGTGGGAGGAAATTTCTACAGTGTTGATTATGGTCTATTTTTTAACCTGAGTGGTGGCTAAATAGGTGTGTTCCCCTTGGAGTAATGTATTCACTTCTACACTTACCATTTGCTGTACTGTTAAATATATTTTTTTTTCATGAAAATGTTCATCACACACTCACAAAGAACTGGAAACAATGCTTGAGGAGTAATTTGTGACTAAAACATACAAGAAGTTATGTCTTAAAGAAATGAAATTTAAGACTGCATCATTTCATGACCGTTGAATTTCCACACAGGGAACTTCAAGCCCAAGCTCTAGGATTTGGTTCGTCAGCACACAATTTTGCGTACAACACTAAAAACAGAATAGTCTTTAAAACGCCGAGAAAGGGGGCTGGGGATATAGCTCAGTGGAATAAGCGCCTGCCTAGCAAGCGCAGGGTCCTGAGTTCGATCCCCAGTACCGCCAAAAAAAAAAAAAAAAGAAATAGTAAAACACCGAGAAGACCAATAGAACTATTAGAAACATGGAAGTGTTCTTATCCTGTTCCCAAAGCAGGCAGCAAATGGGCAAGTGTTCGTAGCTATTTTTTATTAAATCTGGCTCTTACGGATTTTCAGACTTTATAAGTTTCTAATAATAAAGTTGTCCCATGACTGTGCTTTATTTCCACCTTAAATGCCTGACATTTTCACCTAATGCTGATTAAAATAATACACCTGAAATATTCTACTTCTTTCCAGACAGTTCTGCTTCACTGAAGCTGGAGTGTTTTTATTACTTCATTCACCCCCCAATGTGGGACTATCCACCATGTGTGGGCACTGTGGCAAGCAACGCACATAGACAAACGATAGGCTCTGCTTTCAAAACTCATTCTGACCAGAAGGGAGAGAAAAATAAGTCTCAGGCATTTAGGACTCAGACCAACAGCTTCTGTGACAGCTTTGAGTATCCAGTGCAGGGTAAAGGAGGTCAGAGAAGTTTAGTAAGCAAAATATGTTTAAGCAAAAGAAAATATGCATGGGGGCTGGGGATATAGCTCAGTGGAATAAGCGCTTGCCTAGCAAGCGCAGGGTCCTGAGTTCGATCCCCAGTACCGCAAAAAAAAAAAAAAAAAAGAAAAAGAAAAAAGAAAATATGCATGGACCCAGGCACAGGCAGTGCAAGAAAGGTTCCAGAGAGCAGTCCCTGGTAGCAAAAGAAGCATGGCTTTGAGAAGGTAGGAAGTCTTCACAAAAATAAACGTAATTCAGTGAGATTTGAGTACCAAGTGTAGGAAAGGTGTGTATCAAGAGGTAAGGCATGATCAATTAGCAGAGAATATATTAAAGTGTTACGGAGATGCATGTGAAGAACTTTTGAAGCGTGATGAGGTCAATGCAAAGCCACTAGGGAATGCAAAGATCAGATGTGATCCCTCTGGGTATAAGGTGGAGTACAGTCAAGGTGATCTTGGAGGGGAGCGAGGGAGATGCGCTCTGAGGGTCTTGCAGGGATCCAGGCAAAAGGTGAAAATGGCCTGAAGATAAGGTAGAATTCAGATGATGCTGGATGTACAGATTAGAGAGACATCAAGAATGCACAGTAAGTAGAATTTGGTTTAGTGTTGACAGAGAGAGAGAAATTTCAAGGGTGATGATCAACTTTCCAGCTGGGTAAGCCATAGCATCCTCCAGCGGGTTAGGAACTGAAGAAGGAAGGGAATGCATGAGGTTCAGTTGAGCAAACGCATCAGTGCAGCAGCCACGCGGCTACCCCAGTAGGCAACTGAATACCTGAGCCTAGTACCCAAAAGAGAAATTTCCTAGAAGCTGGAGTAGCAGTGACATCAGAACAAAGGCAGCTGAAGCCCAGCAGTGAGGACAGGATCACAGGAGAGGACCGTGAGAGTCGAAAGGCCAAAGGGCCTTACTGGTAATTAGGATTTTAGTAAGTGAGACGCTCCCCCTCATTACTTTACTATTTCTCATATGCCGACACCTGTGTCAGAACAGCTAAGAAGCAATTTAAAAACTTAGTTAAACTGGCATAGCGGCAGAGGCCTATAATCCCAGCACTCTGGCAAGCTGAGACAAGGGAGCTGTGGCACTTTACCAATTTATCAAGACCATGTCTCAAGATTAAAATAATAATAATAATAATAGTAATGAAGGCTCAATGGGAAAGCCCTTAGAAGTTAGGCTGTAGTTTTGCAATGGTTGGGAAGGAAGACTTGCATTCAAACTTCATCCGTATTCGGCCTCTGCATGTGTGTGGCCCAGGCTATGGATACCAGTGCCACACTCACAGGACTGAAGAGAGAAATAAAGCAGCAGGTGCTGAACATAATGCAGTATGCACAGTAGAAGGCACTGACTCCTACACCAGAATCGCCAGGCCATCTTCACAAATCATTCTAGTCTGGATCCTACCCTAGATACTCTGGCTCAGAATGTCAGGGGGTGGCTTCTGTGTATCTTTGTCTTTAAAATACAGCTGAAAAACACTAGTTCAGCTGTCTTGAACTTTACAATTACAGCTAAGCAAGAGATCCCTGAGCAAAACTGCAGCTCTGCCCCTCACCGGCTATGTGATCTGAGCAAAGTGTTGCCTTGTGTGCTCCTTATTTACCTCATACTTAGAACAAAAGCAATAGTACGCTGCACTAATTAAAGGCATATAAAGCCCTCACTACAGCGCCTTACACAGAAAACCTCCTAAGTGTTAGTTATTGTTGTGCATATTAATGAAAGTGGTCGGGCGAGCTCAGTGGATCACTGAAGCTCTTACAGTGTAGCTTTTGCTTTTAGCACCAGGGCCCTGGTTTGCATTCCCAGGAAGTCAAGCCATTTTCTTCAAGGGAAGCCTGGGAGTAGGAAGACGTTTGCCATCCCTAACTCTGAAACTGCCCTGTCTCTACAAACTTCTTCCTAGGATTCCAGAAATATGCAGAGTTAAACATAAAGTTCAGAGACTTGCTGGAGAACAATTTGCTGAAAATCCTGCACAACAACTTTGAAAAGTATGTACTGAAGCATACTTCCTGAGCAATGTAACTTGACTTTCATTGGCTTGCCTTCCTTCACTCCTTCAGAAATCAGTTTCCCATCTGAGATGGAGACACCAGGTAGGAGGGATTCCTACACAGTTTCTTCTTGGGCTTTCTCATGGATATCTGAACTGATTTTTCATTCATACCGCACATGTGAGGGCAATCAGGGTCCTTTATAAAGGAGGACACTGAACCTTGGAGAGTGACTCACTGAACCACAGCAGCATATTTTAAGAAAAGTGCCCACCATAGTGACTCTGGCAGGATGACTAAATGCTCTCCAGTTTTCCCTCTTCATTTGTGACAAGCTCTGTAATCTAGTACCTCACTGCTCAGACTGCACCCAGGAACCAGAACTGCTTATATCTCTCACTGTCATCTTAGAAATATAGAGTCTCAGATCCTGACCTAGAGAATCCCAAAAAAAAGAAGCTACATATTATTGAGACCTCCAGGCAAGTTTGGAGAATTCTGGTGTGGTGCTACACTACTGCCTTGGTTCATAGCCCTGCCCTGTCCTCCTGTTATACGACCAGGGTCAGTTACTAGTGTATCCACTCTTCCATTTCCTTAAGATAGTCAAGATAACAGCAGTTACTGTCAAGGTGCACGTGAAACATGCAAGGCCTGTCCCAGGCATTATGGGAACGAACTGATTCTAGCACTATTATGTTGCCATAACAACACTTAAGGGGCTGAACCACTTTCGGCCGCCCTCTCACCTGAGAAGGTCTTAGTCTGTGTTAGGGAACTGACTCCTCTGGCCAGCCAAGTTCTTACAGTAGGTATCAATTTCCCATTACTTTTACTACTTCTTCTAGAACTATGTTTGAGAAAAAGTTCCTGACAATGCACCCATCTTTAAGTCTTCTCAAAGGAAAAGAGAATCCCACTTCACCCCAGCAAGAGCTCTACCATTAGTACGTGGATTACATATACAAGACAAGGTAATCAACCTGAGAAGTTTATTGCCCACCCATTGGAGAGTTTAGTGTTATTAGCTAATTAAAGAGAGGCTCTGTCCTCTTTTATATATTGCAGTTAATGAATTAGGTAATCCCACCATAGTTACTGTGGTAGACTATTTATAAAGACCTGCTACTTGGTTGTAATTTTTCAACTGATTAGAGCTTAATTCCTCTTGTAAATTGCCAACAAGTAACAAATATACCATGGCATGGTGTCCAGGCTTATGGCAAAGTGAAATTTATCTAGCTGGGCTTCCTTGCTTTAGAAGGGAAAAGCAGTACTGGGCTTGAACTGCCTATAGATCCAGACTTACCTGAGCAAGAGAGACACGGATGAATTGACCATAATAGAAGTAAAAATGCACGGCTGTAATGACAGGAAAATAGTGGCTTTTTTTCCCTTTAAATGTATTATGTTCCCTGGTTGCTTTATTTGTCCCTTTCTGGAATGACAAGAGATTTGCACAAAAATAAACAGAAGACCTTCTACCTGAACATATTCAAATGATTTATTTTTCACTCAGAGCCTTTAAATAAAGCGAATCATGTTATGTTCTGCTCTCTCCCTCTGCCTCTACCACCCTGTATCTCAAATGCATGTACCTCATTACAACAAACGTCACTCATTTTTAGACTCCAGTTTGCCACCATCCTACACAGACCTGCTGTTCCATCTCTCCATGTTAATTCCCATAAATAACTGATATCAAAATGCGGAGTTGTGGAGATACACTTCAGAAAACTTCTTGGGTTGAGAAAGCAGAAACTAGAAAGCTATTAAGGATTTGAAAGCTGTGAGATATTTGTTGAATTCTTTCCTGAGGTTACAGCAGCACATTCATGATAAGAAGGTTACCACTGTCCATCATAAAAATTGCAGCAATGCATAAAGAACAGCAAATGCAGCTCAAAAAATATTCCAGAGTAACTTTCAAGCAACCCGTATGTCCATAAACTGCTTACATCCATGCAGGGTCATTTAGGTACCAAACACATACGTGATTCTTAAGACATATTTAGGAGTACTAGGGTTTTAGAGATTTCAAATTGAGGCCCTCATCAATTTGTACATCAGCCTTGATGGTGGATGTCTGTGCTGTGCACTTGTCAACCAACCATCCAAAAGGACCACACTAGAGCTTAAGTTTGCTGAAATGTTCTAAAAATTTGACAGCTAATTTCTAAAGCCCGCAAAATCTGAAGTTAGGGGCAATCAAAGCATTCGGTTTATTTGTCATTTCCTGAGGACAGGGCTCTCAAAGAATTTTCAGATTTAGCTCACAGGATCAGAAAGAGAATGAAATAACCTGCTCGTGGTGAAGCCGCCAGTAGAACTAACCAAGATTAATAGGCTGCCTGCCAAATCTTCATGGTGTTGACAACTACTTCCAAAAGTTGCTAGGTTGTTGCAATTATGTTTCCAATGCTTGAGGAAAAAAAAAATCACAACATGTTGGTCTTGTGTAGATTTTTATGCATTTCTCTAAAATGTTCTCTGGCATCACACCATGCCTTGGTATTTCCTTCTATTGAGACTCATTGGGTGCTCTAGTAAGTAAATATCATTAACACGAAAGGAACAAAATTTAACCTGAATTATTTTTCCATAATACAATACTTTTCAAACTGTGCCTCAGAATCCTAGAGACTCTGCAGAGGCGAATCACAGACGATGAAGAGAGAAAGAGGAAAAGCTGGGCCTCTGCGACTCCTGCCCTTTGTCCATTCTGCAGTCAAATCGCCTTTATCTCCAGGGCTTTGGGTGATGGATTTCTCTAACAGACTTCATTTCAAGAAGGGGCTTGCCAGTAATAATGATAACTATAACAGTGATTATCCCAGTGTGTTCAAGTCATGAAAGGCAGGCAGAGACCCTGATAATTCTCAGAGAGAGAGAGACAGAGACAGAGAAACAGACAGAGAAAGAGAAAGACAGAGAGAGAGAGATGACATAACACACGGCTGTAGTGATAAAAAATATTACTCTACCTAAAGCACCAATAGCACAGAGGAGACATATTTAACTGGACATTTAACTCTTCTAGTCAAGTCAACTTACTCCAGTTGTCTCAACAGTCCCTTTCAAAATAACCCTAGTTTGGAATTTTAAGTATTATACTCACTATATGTAAAACATTAGAATTTTTTTTAAATTCCTTTTTTAAATCCAACATTTAGGGAAACAACTTCAACATTTGGGGGAAAAATCAGCGATACGTGATGTAATGTTATTCTGCACAAAGTAATTCTGTGATTTTTTTTCAGTATGAAGGGTGAGGCAAATTTCTTTCTAATGAAATTCAGTCTGAGAAAACATCATAGATGACAATGTTGTCTTCCAAATAAACTTTAATTCATCTATTAGGGAATAGTTCATTTAGCACTTTCAAATAATAGTCACAGGTAATAGAATTGATGAGTCTGTTTTATCTGTAAAGTGCCAGAGAGTAATCATTATATGGCGTGCAGGCCTTACAGTCTTTGTCACAACTAATGAAATCTAGTATTATAGAGGGAAAAGACCCGCAGACAAATAAGTAAATGAACAATTGTGGTGGTGCCCAGTTAAACTTCATTCCAGAAAAAAGCTATGAGCCAGACTTTGCCTATTGGCTATAGTTTATCAACTCTCAGAATAAATAGTAGAAAGAAATCCAGGTAAATATTCCTTTTTGTATAAAATTGATGTTTCAGTAATTTGTCAAAGAAGGATACGAAAAAAATAATGGTTCCCTCTACATAAAGTGTGAAGTGTTGTCAGGATCTTCTGAATTGTAATTAAGATGACTCACTAACAATATATTACAAAGGACCTATTGTCCTATGAATTCCAAATTCATATTACAGTCATTCAGATAAATTGCCTGCCTACACATATTTTGTCTTAAGCATGGAAAAGCTTGACATCATGGTCCAACCCAGAGTGTAATCAGTTTCATTAAGCAATAAGAGCATGGAAACATGCACAGTCTTAGTTAAATTAATTTTTCTTTCATAAAGAGTCATGAATAGAATATGGATTTACATTAGCATCTGAACCATGAAAAATACATTTATGTACTTCCTGAATGGAAGACAGTCACCAATATCTTTCCACAAAATAAAGTGTTTTCTATTTAATAACTAGCCACAACACACACCAATATGAATCCCGACTGCTCCCCAGAGGTAGGTTTGAATGAGGTCACTCAAGTACATAGAAACCATTGCTCTCCCAAATGCTGGTTTTACTAAGGGGAAAATCTGTTTTCAGATTTCAGAATTCGTGGCCATGCAATCTGGCTGCAAATCCTAACTAGCTTTATTCACGGCTTCGGTTTCAAAAAGATTTCATTTTCTGACTCTGTTTTGTTGTTGTTTTTGCAGAGTGAGTTTAAATCAGACAACATACCACGCCTCATCTTACACGTGAGGCAGCAAGACAAACAGAAGATCAGAGGTGAACCCTTTCTCTCCTAGCTTGGCAGCAATCCACAAGCCTCTTGATTTCTGAATGTCATAAAAGGGACTTTATAATAAAAATGTCTATTATGTAAGGATATTACAGGTACTGATAAGGAAACGTACTGAAAAAAGCCTCAGTTTTATATGTCTGGCATATAGTAAATGTAAATTGCTTTTTATATTTGATAGTTAGAAGTTTCAACAAAGAAGTTGAAAGCAGCCGCATTTTAAAACCCTGCGAAACCAAAAGACGGATGTATAAAATGACATCTCAGTATAACAGCTTCTTAAAAATTGGACAGAGGTAGATGGATGATAGAGACATAGATCCATGATACAAGTGATAGACCAGCAGAGAGGCAGTAGTTAAGTACACATAGATACAAAAATGCATTCTTCTCTTCTTGATAGATTTATAAATGAAATTTGTCAAGTTGCACTTAACTTTTAAGGAATCCGTTAGAGAGATAATAGGAAATTCAAAAAGTAATCTATCTACCCTAAATAGTGAAGGAAGACAAAATCTTATTGGATCAGCTTCTCATTTATCATAAAGGCAACTGGAGTTTTATAAGAAGAAATTTCTGAAAACTAAACAAATTATGTATAAAAATTGATAAAGATGAGTGTGTAAAGAACAGAGTGCTTCTTAGGCATCAGTGCTCAAATGCAAGAGCTATAGTATCCAAGGGTAAGAAAGAAAGACACGAGGAGCTAAGTTAAGGCTAGAGAAACATCTTCTCAATGGTTCTTCCTAATGAGTGGCCTGGGTGGACCATGGTCCGCACCACAGAAGTCAGTCTAGGATGATGGCCAGATGGAAGACACATTAAGCTTCATGCATCACATGACCTCTGTTGTAAATATTAAACTCAAATGATTTTAGTCTGTAAGTACTTGTTGATAACGACTAACCCAACAGGAGTGGCTGTTTTCTAATAAAGTTTTATTTATAAATGCAGAAATTGGATTTAGTCTACTAGCTGTGTCTTGTCAGCCTCTGCCTAATATCATGTGCCCACATATCTGAGTTCTTTATTTCTCAGAAATAAAAAAACTTTCATTAATATCTTTAAGGAAGATATTTGCCTGGTCTGCTTGAGTCTTTGCCTATCTTAGAATGTATTACTGTGCTCTTCACACAAATATCATAGCTTGGCTAAGTAAAGAATTATGAAAGTCTGTCGGGTTTTGCCACATTGTATCACCCTCTCAGATGGTAAACAGAATGACTATAGAGTATTTCTTATTTCCTCTCCTTTGAATCGTCACAAGACCATAAGATTCCTTGCATTACCTTCTAACTACCTTACAGTTTATTAGCAAATGATTTTTAAAGGTATTTCAATTACAGATTTTCAAAAACTGGGCAGAAAATCATGAGACTAGGTATTTGGGGGCTGTACAACCCCAAAGAGAATGTCACAGTAAATAGAGGGATGATCAGCATGTTTCCTCATTTTCTTTGCTTTTGTATGTAGTTGTTCATAGATACATGGAATGAAAATTTTAAAAGACCAAGAAAGAGAGATATTAAGTCTTTTTGTGTCTCTCCCAGTTTTACATTAGGTATATTATCTTCTGGAATCTGAGATTGAAAAGAAGTTCTCTGGTACCTTGTAATGTTTGACATAACTAGGTTACCTCACGTGGGGGCATTTTAAATATCATCACCTATTTGAACCATTGAGCCTTTTTCCCATATATAGAACTTTTCCTCTATTGTCTCACATGGCAGAGAAGATGCTGATGGATTCCTATGGGGAATGGGCCACTGACTGCCATAACGGGAAGGGGAAGCTAATTTTCCAGTTTGCTGTAAGTGACTAAAATGTTAACCAGATACAAAGGTGTATGAGGAAATTCCTTGATCTGGTAGAATTTTAAAACTAATTTTGTAACACCCTGCAAATAACTAGAATTTTAACTCTACTGACTGGAGAGTTCCCTTTCTTACAAGTTCCTTGTGAGATAAGGCCTGACAAGGATCATAACTTTCCACTGAATCTAGCATGAGATTTGGAATTTAATTCCATGTTCTCTCTCTGTTATGATATCTTTCAATTCAGACCTAGTGTTTGGGAGTCATGGAAAAAATGTTGGTACTTTGGACCTAATTTTCTATTTTATGCAAGAAAATAACATAAAGTCAACCCTTTATTCAGTCACAAGCATATATATTTCCTTTTTTAGTGTTACTTAAGAATCTCCTTAAATTAATTGATTTTTTAATTTTATTTTTAAGACAAAAGAAACCATAATAACACAGAAAGACTACAGAAAATACCAAGTTTTAGAGAAGATAGTAGGAAATTGGCACTGGATGCTGTATAACAATGTTATCTTCGTATTTGTTATAACAAAATCAATAAAGGAAATACCGAAATTACAGAGAAGACAATAGGGAACCATCACTGGATGCTGTATTACAGTGTTGTCTTTGCATTTGTTAACACAAAAACAATAAAGGAAATACCAAATTACAGAGAAAATAGTAGGGGGTTACCACTGGGTGTTGTTTTACACAATGTTATCTTTGTCTTTATTACTCAGTTATATAGATGATGGCTCGTTCAATTAATCAATTTTCCCCACTTCACCTCCATTGTTCTACCACCCTGTCAGTGGTCTTCCCACTGGTGATAACTGCACTTTTGATTTATTTACTCCCTCATGCTCTTACTTTGGGCAGAGACTTGGCTGCTTCTAATTATGCTGTACATTACGTGGGTGTACACAAATTGCTATGGCAGGAGGTGAAGAAGCACCTTTTGGCAAGCCCTCACAGCCTACGGTTGTCCAGTCAAGTAGGCGGGGTTACACAGCAAAGCCCCAGGCTCTGTCAGCGCCTCTGCATCCATAGTCTGAGGCGAGTCTTCAGGGCCGTCCTGTCGGCCGGGTGTAGTGCCAGGTTGGGAGGGGGCACTCCCGGCAGATCTGAGTCCACCTGACCTCCCCCCCCCCCAGACTCCCAGACTCTGTCCCTATGCCACTCTGCAGGGGGCCCAGTCTAGGTCCTCAGGACTCTCATGCGACATGAAGGGAGGGAGGGCCCTCCCCCCTCAGGCCTCCAAGCTCCTGCCATCCCCCCCCCACTCCTAAAGTCCCTGGTGTCTCCTCATAGGCCACTAGTGTCTTTGGAGACTATCCCCTCCCAGCTAGAGAGGCTGGTATACAGCTTAGTTCTATGTATTCACCTCATCCCACCACTCGACCTCGCTGGGCACTGGGTGCACCTACAATGCTGGACACAAGAGGTGTGAGGTCTCCTCCACCTGTGCTCACTGTGGTAGTCCATGGTGTGTACTAAGTTTAGTTATTAGTTCTCAGAAAGGATTAGGGTATTTTCTCGGGTCTGCTGTGTAGAGTATGTTGTCTCTCAGGCTCCAGGACTGCTGCTTTTCATTTAGTTTGATTCTATGGGTTCACACATTTTTCATATATGCAAGCAGTGTGGAGTTTCTCTTGGTGCTCATATTAGTAGTTTAGGGTGAGTCCTGAAGCCCGTTGACTCAGCCCGTTGTTGTCAGGATCACATGGTGAGTGCTTAGGCCACCAAGACTCATGGTGCTTGGAGAGGGGGTTCAGGGTGGGAGCTGAAGCCTGGTAACTCAGCTCATGCTTCCTGCTTGGTGTTGGAGTGAGAAGGGCATGGGGCCGTGTAGCCTGCCTCCGTCTGCAGCTCACTCTTTCTGTTGTGCTCCAGCTCCCTTTTGTTTTTTGACTGGATCTTTGGGAATTACTGTGGTCCTGGGGTCACTTCCACTGCTTTCTGCTACTCTTTGCTCACACAGCGTAGAGGTCTGAGGCCATATCCTCTGGGCACGCATAGAGCTGGGTGTGATGGGCTGCTCACTGGTTGCCTTGACTCCAGCCTGCGTCAGGGCACTGATTAGAAAGATTTCTGCAGAGTGGGGATTCTGCTTCAGTGGCCATTGTAACCTCCCATCCTCACACTGGATTTGACCACTCCTTCTGACTGCGGCTGCTTCCTTTTCAGCCTGTACTTTCTCCTCTCCGGTTTTGGACCAGCTCTCAGGACTTTGCTCTCCCCTGGCCAATTGGGGATGTTTCCACGAACAGGGGCCTCTGAGGCTCACACTGTGAGTGCCGGAACGAGGGAGCGGGCTGAGGGTGTGTATGGAGCTTTCGCTCCTTCCTTTTCCTCCTCCTCTTCCTCTAACTGCGCCATGGCGGCCCTCCCAGCCTTTTCTCCAGGGGAGGTCTTGTTTGCTCTTTCTGAGAGTTTCAGTTCCCATTTCAGATCTTTCCTGGGTCCAGGGGACCAGGGCACTCATTTCTTTCCTTGTTGTCTTTCTCATGTTGCTGTATTTCAGTATCTGGCTGTCGATCCTCCAAGGGGATCTTTCTCTGCTGCTTACCCAGTCTCCATCTTATCAAAAGTCCTCTAATTAATTGATTTTTAAGGTGACTCAGTTTTATTGACATAAAAAATCATCTACGGTAGAACATTGAATCTTGCATTGGTTTATTTTAATCCTTCTACTATGAAGGGATAATTAATTCATCCTGGAGGTATATTGCTCTGCCTTTGTTGTTGCAATATTTCTATCAATATCAGCACCTGTGGTATCATTGAAAGCCATTCTTAACCCCCAGAGACCTCTGTCAATATTACCTCCAAATAATAACTCATTTCGTGATGCGAGAATAGCTGTAACAGGGTTACTACCATGGAATTCACTGCTCTTCCTACTTATTGCTACTGAAAGCTAATTTCTATATCAATACTTTACTGCTGCATAACAAAACACTCAAATACATTGGATTGAAGCAACAATTTATTTCTCTTGATTCTGTTGGTTGAAGAGGCAGTTCTGTTCATTTAGCTTGGGCCTACCAATGAGCTACACTCAGGCAAATGTTATATTTTGCTTTACCTAGATGTTCCAGTTTGCTTCCTTACAAAATCTGAGGTTTCACATGAATTGTTGAAATGATGGAGAAGACTGTTTCTCATCACAGCCTATTTCAGACAGTACTGCAAACACTCCCAGAGGCCAGGTGTGAATGCCAAGCACGTCTAATGACTCTTCTTGTAACATTGGCACTTGCCAGCAAAGTAGCCACAAAGCTAAATCCATAGACAAAGTAAGAATGAAAGGTGGAGAAAGGGAACAAAGAGAGGCTGAGAAAAGAAACTAAGATGATGTATGTACATGTACCAACTCTGTGATAGACATGTAAACAGTGAACATTACAAACATGCATTACAAAGGAGAAAGGATTCAAAAGATGGATGGGGGAGGGAATGGAGGGGAAAAGAAAATAAATAGAATTAAGATGCATCATGGACATGCATCAATCCCACACAAGGAAGGTAATTTTGTACTACAAATGTGTTCATAAAAGATACTTTTTAAAGGATGGGTGTTAATATAATAATCTCCCATAATCTATCCAATTACATTTTTCCAGAATGAGCTTGTTTATGATGTTTCATTAAATGTGCATATCGGATAGGAATCCTCTTTAGGTGATTGAACAGGGGTGCTCCCAAAATAGGGTAGAAAGATAGGGCACAAAATGTACTGTTGAATTTTGACTTTGTTGCCCAGTGAAAAACAACCTTTCAAACATGTGGACCATCATAGGTAAACTTATCTTTACAGTCTCTTGAAATTGGATTTCAGGTTTTATTGATAGACTTACTAGAGAGAGCTTATGATAAATCTACAGTTAATAGTTTTTTGAAGTACCTGAAGTTTTTTAAAAAATAAACTTTCAGAAAGGAATTTTTTGAATAATGAGGAGTTCTCTTTTTTATCTTTATTTACAGTCACTTTAAAATGGTTTTCTAAAATTACTCATATGTATTGCATGACAGTGACACATAGCAAATGTTACCTGAAAAGTTATGTAGAGATTTACAATGAATTTTCACAGTACCCTTAGCACAAGTTGAAAATTACTGCTACATGTGTTTTTGCTAAATGTAATCATTTCTCTTGATAATAATAATTATGGATATAATTCATCATTTATTACCTGTCAAGATTGAGCAAATAGCAAAGAAAAAATTAACCTTTGAACAGAATTAAATGACCATGAAAGAGCTGAACCCTATAGGAATAAAAACATTTATACAAATGCTAATTGAGTAATTGGCATTTAAATTGAATGACATAAAATAATGTTTTTCAGGCAAGGATGGAAAAATAACACTAAACCAATCTTTATAATTTTATGTAGACTAAAATTTAAAGGAGCTGAATTTGTAAGTCAATTTGTATTAAGACTGGTGTAATGATAGAGTTCCTATCTCAGGACTAGAATTATATATGTCTATAAATATAATCAATTTCATTAGTTTAGCTATCAAAGTAATTCAATAAGATTTGTAACCAAGATAATCAAATACTTATTTCTGATCTATATTGGAAGAATACTAAACAACCTTGATTTGTTTTTATAACATGTCAGTATTATCATTTTAGGTAATAAAAAATCAGTTAATCTTTTTCTCCAACCATTTCCATCAGTAGTCATTAGAAACATGTAAAAACATTGTTTACATGACTAATTGCCAAATATGAAACCATTAAAGCCCATTTGCAAACTAATAGTATTTGGCTTTCTAAACTATCCTTGGTGCAGGTAATTGGTTTGTATATAAACATTCATGTCCCCTAAGGTTAATCTTTTGGAAAGAAGGTTTGGAATGTGTAGCAATTAGGATTAATCTCAGCCTTAACTAACAGAAAGCCAAAAAAAAAAAAAAATTGAGCTTAAATAAAATAGAATTATCTCTGTCTCATGCTCCAGTTCTGGTATAGGTAATCCAGAGCAGGTGTAGGATAAACACGATCCAACTCCAACTTCTGTTCTCTCCCTCCATAGTCAGTGGCCTTCATCCTCCTGCTCAAAACTGGAAGTCTAGACATCATTCTACTGTCCAATACTAGCTGGAAACAGAAGGGAAGGGTCATGGGCAAAAAGAGCCCTCCACCTGTCCTGTAAAGAAGTTTCTTGGAATCAGTCATTTATCACTTCTGTTTCCATCACATTGGCCAGAACACAGCCACATAACCACATCTTCCTATAACGGAGGCTGGGAACTATAAATCTGCTCTGCTCACAATTCTACATCTAAGTAAGAAGAGAGAACGGATGTTTAGGGGCAGCTCATTGTCTCAACCACGGATTCTCTTCCTGCTCTTGTTCCCTACACCCTTTCCAGGGCTTAAAAAACTGACTTTAAGTAAATTCTTGTTGAATAAATTAATAAATAAGTGGATGAAGTAATGCGATGCATAAAAGTTTAATATCTAACTTCATTTTACAAGCTTTTAACAAAATGCATTTCAATTGGACTGTTAATGGAGTAGAAGATTCAAAAATAATATTAGCCCATAACTTCATTTAAAATTTCTCAACCTTCAGAAAATATATTGAAGTAGAAGTCAGTTCTGAAATTTGAAAATGCTAAATATTGAAATCAACATTAAGAGGGTCTGCAACAACCATAGAAAGGGTGCAAGTAACTGCACCAATGAACAGTAAATTAATTAGTTGTCACATCCTAGCTATCAAGAGTAATTAGAACAGTAGATCCAATTTTTTGTGGGCTGACACATACCTTTAAATCTGCATAATGCCCTACAGACATCATCTCCTTGATCTTCAAAATTACTCCAGATAATGCACAAAACACCCACCACAGAGATGAAGAACTAGACAAAAGAATTTAGGAACATTTTCCATGGTCACAGGAGGTGAGAAGCAGAAGTCAGACACAAAGCTGGCTGCCTCCCAAACCTTTCTTCACTCAGAGAATGTCCTACACAGAAAGTAAGAAAAAAGTTTGGATTGGCAGATGGAAGCCAGATTATAGATGGCCTTGAATTCTGGCCAAATAATTCTGCTTTATTCTGACATAAATTGGAAATGATTATAAATGCTAAAAAATGTGATAAAGGTGAGATTTTAAGGCTATTATCTTAGGATTGCACAGGAATGACTGAAGGAGAAAATGTGTTCAGCAATCACAATTCTTCAGGAGCAAGTTGGTGTCTAGACTAGAATTGTAGCTCCAGAATTTAAAACATGATTACAGACACAGATACGCTTCAAGGGGGGAAAAGAAAAGGAATTTGGAGATCTGAAGATGTATGGGTGACTTCACAACTCCCAGGCGTCACGTGAGGGTTCAGAGGCCATGAGACCATTACTGAACACCTATTGTCTCTCTAGTTGAACCCAGTGCCACATACCTATCAGTTTATCTTCACCCAAACTGTCTGCTAATCTGTAGAGCAGAGCCACAGAGGCACACACACCTCAGAGCAACTTCTAGTGGGGCTGAACATTTCGAATCTAAGATACCACATCTTTCCCCAATGTCCAAACTTTCTTTAAAGTCAAACCTAGGCTGTTGTGTTTTGCTAGCAAGTACTGGATAGCCAAGACAATGTGATCTTTTCCCACATCCATGTGCCATATATATTAAGTCCTGGATCTCTGCTTGAATTTCTTCAACCTTTCTTCTGGGTGTTTTTCCCATGGACAAAGCTCCCATCCTAGTAATGTTACCATGTTCCTGGTGCTCTGCCCCATGCAAACTATACTCCTTGTCACTTTCTGAATACTGGCCGCCTGGTCTTCCTGCTCCTTGGCCTCACTTATGGCTTGAGGATCCTCTCTAAGAACTTCATCTCTAGGATATGAACTTGTTACAACTCTTGAAGGTCACAAGCAAGTTCCTTAATCAATCAAATGAGAGGGAAGCTGTTCTTTATTGAAATTGGAAGGACTTAGGTCAGGTGTGGGATAGTTTTTTTTCTGCCCTTAGATATTTCAGGTTCTTAGATCGGCGTGGTGATAGAATCATGACTTGTGAATCGTATTGATAATACTAGATCTTAGGGATAAATGGCCTACAAAGGTCAAGCCTTTCTATTAGAATCTCAAGATAAGATAGTGGAGGTTTTTCAGACAATAAAGCTTTTATATGCAGAATTGGGAGTTCTACTCACTTAAGTTAGAGCACAGAAGTAGTTGGCCAAAATGAAGCACTAGAGAGAAATAGAAAGGAAAAATTAAACTCATATGAAAATCTCAAGAGCAGGAAAATTATCTAATTTTAAAAACACATAAATACTAGTAGAATATATAGAATTAAGTTAAAATTCATTTCCTATGGAAATCATGTCAGAGGCAAATTTTTGTAAAGAATGAAACTTTCAAAATCAATAGAAATTGAAGAGATCATAGAGAAAAGAGTTGGTAAAATTATAAGAGTGGAGTTTTTATAGAATAATAAAGATTACCTTATAAAGTAGGAAGGAAACACAGGAGGAAACACTGAAACAGAAGATGTAAAACATTCACAAAATAAAAAATTAAAAAGAACTAGTAAAGTTTTGTTTTTCCAGCTAAGATCATTGGTATTCTTGTCAGAAGACTAAAACCCAGACTATATCTCCTTCCTATAGCTACTTCATTCAGGAATGCAAAAACATTTACTAAATAGCAATAATATACAATTAAGAGTGAGTACAGGGTTCTCTGACTCTAGATTCATGAAGTCTTTATACAGTTTTTTTTGTTGCCAGGAACTTAGGGGTCTCTCTGAGAAATCACTCTTGTATTTTGTTTTGCTTTGTCTTACCCTGTATGGGCTTCAGATAATTATCGTTTCCCTTTTTGTTCCAGAGTGATATAGCTTACACAGGAACTAGAAGTACTTCTTTTACTGTTCTTTTAAACAGCTTTATTGACATATAATTGAAATATAGTTTATTCATTACCATTTTATTTTCCTTTGTATATACATTATTATAAAAGTGTCACTATAACCAATCTTAGCACATTTTTATTACACTAAAATAACCTTCATTCCCCTTAGACATGACATTCCAAATGACACATGTCCTCCCACCTTCACCTCTAGCTAAGCACCAATACACTGTCTGTGCTCTTAAATTTGCCTACTCCAAAACTTGTACGTGGTTAGTATAGATGCAATAATACAATAGATAGTCTTTTGTGACTGTTTTTTTTTTTTAGTTAACAGTATTTTCAAGGTCAATCCATACTGTAATAAGAATCAGTACTTCTATTTTATATTAAAGAGAAGAAAAATAAACAATGGTATAAAATTTTAAAACAAGATTATAGGAGAGTAACAGTGTTCAATACATTGTGCATTGTGATCTTCAAATTAGTTGCTCATAATACAAGATATAGGCGTGAAAAAACAATCCAGCAATATAGGCGTATACCTTTCCTTTCAAGGAGCTAATAGCAAGTAGTAGTCTTCCACTGTGTTTACTGCCAATGATAGTATGTTGTACTTGTTAAGACTTACATCCAGATGTTCTCCAAATCCTCATGTGCTCATAAGTGAGGCTTTGAGGGGGTGACTAGATAAGGGTATATGACGGTGGATTAGTCCCATAACAGGTTTATAGCTGGGTGTGATGTTGGGCGGTGAAGCCTGTGGGGCACGTCCAGAACAGTATATATCCATGACCTCCACACCCCTCTCTGCTTCATCGGGCCATGCCATGACCCAGCCTCCTCTGTCACACCCTCTGCCATACTGTCCTGCCTTGGAGAAGTCAACTATGGACTAAAACCTCTTCAAACAGTGAGGCAAACTAAACTTTCCTTCTTTACGCTGTGGATGTCAGGTACCATGTTCCAGCGATGAGACGGTAGCAAAGACAGAAGGGTATGCTACATTTGATCTACAATTTCATCAGTTGATATTTGAAAGGTTCCCTTTTTTAATTACTATGAAATCCTGTTATGAACATTCACATGGAATGGATTAATTTTTTTTCCAGGAATCGAGCTCATGACCTGGCTCTTGCCAGGCAAGCCTTGCACCACTGAACTTTATCCTGGCACCCTGTTTTCATTACCCTTAGGTAAGTATTTGAAGTGGAATTGCTACAGCATCTGGCCACCCTATATTTCACCATCCCACTTTCCACACTCACTATAGCGGCAATAGCAGTGGTTTGAAATTTCTCCATGTAATATCAGTTATACTCATTTTTTATTCCAGTTATCCTAGAAGATGTGAAACAATATCTCATTTTGGTTTGGTTTGGATTTTCTGGATAAGTAGTGTTGTTCAGTATTTTTTCATATGCTCATTGACCAATTGTATTCTGTCCTTTAAAAACTGTGCATTCAGATCTTTTTTCCATTTTTAACTGGATTACTCTTTACTACTAATTACAGAGTTCATATATTCTACATACAAATCCCTTACCACATACATAATTTGTAGACATTTTCTGCCATATTGTGGGGTATCTTTTTACTTTCTTTGTGGCACCCTTTAAAGCAAGGAAATTTTAATTTTGAAGAGATACATTTTATCTACTGTTTCTTTCGTTCCTTGTGCTTTGGGCATCATATTTAGGTTTATGTTTGGTGTCATAGTTAGGTTTAGCTCTAATCTAATCCCCTGAAGATGCACCTCTTTGATTTTTCTAAAAGTTATAGTTTTAACCACTACATTTAAGTGTTTGGACCATTTTGAGTATATATATTGTACGGTAGAGGTTTAACTTCATTCTTTTGCATGTGGATATCCAGCTGTCCAAGCACCTTAGGTGGAAAAAAGAGCAAGCGTCCGTGGAGGACTAATCCCAGTCACTCTCATGGATACTAAAACTATGGATGCTCAGTTCCTTTATGTAAAATTTGTATTGAACCTAAGCACAACCCAAGTGTATAGCATATGCGTATAACCTATACACTTCCTCCTGCATACTTTATCTACTATACCTCCTATAATGTAAGGAGGTATAGTGATATGCAAGTAGTTTAGAGGGTGATGGTTTTAAAACCTATACATGTTTAGAAAAATGCAATTTTTCAACGTTTTTGGTCTGTGGTTGATCGAGTCTATTGGGGTAGAACCTATGAATATAGAAAGCCAACTGTACTGCTTTTACCATGGAATTATTTTGTCACTTTCTTCAAATATTGACAGATCGTTACTGTGAGAATTTTATTTCTAAGCTTCCAATTTATTTCCATTGATCGTTTTTCTATCATTATGCCAGAGCCACACTGTCTTGTGTACTGTGGCTTTGCAGTAAGTTGAGAAATATTCATTTTCAAGATTGTTCTTATTATTCTGGGTCCCCTAAATTTGGGGATCAGGTGGACAGCTTCTCCAAAGAATTCAACTTTAATAAGGTGTGTCTTGCTTACTTTTTTCTGAGACAAAATACAGGATACCTGACCGTAAGGGTGAAAGGGTTAGTTTGGCTCACCTTTAGTAGAGGCCTCAATGCACAGTTGGCTGGGTCCAAGGAAGGGTGGCATGGCAGAGGTGCATCTCAGAGGAAAAACAGTTTGTGGTGAGCAGAAGGTAGGAGAGAACAAAGCAATGAAGTAGCAATAACAGCAGCAGCAGCAGCAGCCTGTCTCTCCCTTTCACCCTAACTAGGCCACCTCCCCCCTTTCGGTGGTGCCGCACACGTGAGCCGTTCTACTATCCACACCCGGAACCATGCCAAACCAATCAATGGACTAATTTAGTGCCATACACCCTTAATCCACACCCTGAATCCCAGCCTCACACACTCTAGATCCAGCCATCTCCGTAAAGCCCCACCTATGACTGCATGAGGCATTGGAGGGACATCTAGCCACAAGCCGTAACAAGGGGCCACTGTTGTTCAAATTCAGCTCAGTTTGAGACCACTCTTTAATCGTTTGGAAGCCATTTTGTTAATGGACTAAAACAGACTATTTTGAAACACTGAATATACATATGCAACGTATTAGCCACATCAGAAACTTTTCTTTGGGAAGTGGTTTATGTGGGCGAGTCCACTGTAGTACCTGAGTAAATTAAATCAGTTGCTTGTTTATAATCTCATCTGCTAGATTAGAACTCTTCCTGTTCATATTATGTCATTACCCAACGAAATTTCCAAAGACCTACGATCAAAACATATCCCTAATCTTGTCAGAAGTTGGAAATATATCACAGCTGAAATGCAATTTCATACATCATACTGGGTGAGAGTGACTCCATTTTTAGTGCTTACATGCAAGTTACCCTCATCATGATCATTCTTTGACCCCAGCTCCTCAAAGGATCTATCTCCATCCTTAATGGATAACCTCTTTTCATGGGTTATTGATTAAATCAGGAGACTGCAGTTCTCACCTTCGCACACCTGCTTCTAAGTCTATCTTCTCCTTCGCCTCCGGTATACTGGAAGGTGTCACTTCTAACACAGCAAGAAATCCTACGTTCTTCTCTTCACTTCTCCTCTAGTTTTTATCAGTAAATGTTTGAAGTACATAGTGATTCCATTTACCATAGGGTGTTGATACAGGTACATAACACATTTTAGTTCTGTTTTTATCCCCTACTCTTCCCACTCCCTTTCTCTCTCCAACTCCGGGTCTCTTTCCCATTTGCAAAAACTCTATTTTTATCATGTCCCCTTCAGTTCATTTTATCACCGCCTTTGCTTTCTGCCTCCCTCCAACTTATTTCCTTTCTTTCCCCTCCTTTTTCCTTCCTCTTATTTTCTAATCAATTTTATAGAAGGTCCCCCTATTTCTTATTTATCTCTCTTTTCAGTGGGAATGTGAACCAGTACAACTTCTATGGAAATCAGCATGGCAGTTCCTCAAAAGACTAAAACAGAAATAGCCTTTGATTCAGGTGTTCCCCTTCTGTGCATCTTTTCCAAGGATTTAAAGTCATCACATTAGAGGGATACATGCATGGTCATGTTTAAAGCACACAATTTATAATAGCTAAATCTTAAAAATGCCCTATATGCCCACCAACAGACGAATGGACAGAGAAACTGGTATTTAAACACAATGGAGTGCTACTCTGCTGTACAGAAGATAAATCTTGAAGCATTTGAGGTAAATGGGTGCTGCTTGAGAACGTAATACTAAATGAAGTCAGACACACGAGCTTAAATACTGCCTGATTTCTCTAATGTAAGAAATTCTCTTTCCCTCTAAAGATTTAAATTCTCAGTCACCTCTCTCTCTCTGTCTCTCTCTGTCTCTGTCTCTCTCTCTCTCTCTCTCTCTCTCTCTCTCTCTCTCTCTCTTCCTATCTTTACTTGCCCCTCATGTTCCATATGGTCATGTCTAAGATCATACAGACATGCTTCAGTACTCTCTGGCCACAGTCAAAAATATACCTTTCTTGAAATCACTTCCTCTTCCACTTGCTCTTCCAAATCTTGGCTCTTTCTTGGCCAAGTTCATAAACAAAGTCATGCTCACACTGTCCCTCTCTTTATTTCCACCTCAAACTACATGATTTCTCTCTCCATTTTTCTCATAATTCATCTAAACACCAGTAAGGGCCTCCTTTGAGAAATTCAATGGCCATGCTCCTTTTTCATTTTATTTGATGTATCAGAAACATTCAAAGCATTTTCCAGCTTGTAATATTCTTTCCTTTTAACTTCTAGAAGCATCACACTCCAGTGTTTCTTTTACCTCCTTTGCTACTCTTTTGACGTCTGTTGTGTTTTTGCTTCTCCTCTACTATAACTGTAAATTTCCTGTTGCCTGCTCTTCTTAAAGGATCCTGTTTATCCCAATGGGCTTACATCATGCAGTCCTGCTAACATTTCTCAAATACATGTGTATTGTTTTCGGCCATATCCTCAGTCAAGAAGCAGTATAAATGATTGAATAACCTTCCATCTTTGAGGAAAGGGCCATCACTTTCTAGATGGGGAGACTGGTTTATGTTTATTGACATCTCAGTGCCTCACTTTTCCCACTTGTAAAATGATAATGGAATGGGTAACAGAATTATCTATCCCATAGGAATACTTTGAAAATTAAATGAGTTGTTAAATCTGAATTAGAACTATGACTGATACACAGGAAGCTAAGAAAAGAGACTAGCTACTGCTATAGATTTATAGTTATTTACTTCCATTTAATAGATGTAAGGAGATTTAATCAGTTCAAACATTTTAGTAAGGGAAATATTATATTCCAAGGTAGAGATAATGAACAAGACAAAACTGAAGCAAGATAAGAGTGAAAAACTGACATGAGCTTCTAAAACCCAGGCTACTGTTGCTGGACTACTGAGAAAGATTATGAAGGTGACCCTAGCGCTCTCTGCTGTGTAGCTGGAGGGGATCTTCAGGACTCTTTTCATTATGCAGTTCAGGCTAGCCTCGAAATTACAGCAATCTACCTGTCTCAGCCTCCCAAGTGCTGGGATTACAGGCGTGCGCCACTATGTCAGGCTCTCAGGACTCTTTTGAATTTATATCTTTATAATAATGCTCATCATCTTAGATAACCTAAGTACATTTCTTCTTTTCAATTTAAAAAGGCTTAATATTGTCTAGAGCTTTTCCATCTGTTAAATTACTCAGTTAGGATACATTCCCAGAAGTGTAATAATTGGGTCAATAGGAATAAACATTTTTATGTTTCTTAACAGAATATTTATGTATATTTTCTATAAGTACTGAAGCAACTCACTTTGCTGCCAGCAAAGTGTGCACATCTGAAACTTTACCTGCTTTGCTTATCAGGAAAAAAGAAAATACGTGTTTATTGGTTGTTCATTGTACCTTATTATGGGGCTACAAACTATGGTTTCTCTCACAGTAACAGAGCAAATGCAGTACTCTGTATTGACCCCAGGGCTGTCCTGCAAAGGTGTTTTGTAGAACTTGGAAAGACTTTTATAAAAAAGATTTACAAGATCAACTTATGGCAAAGGTCCTGAGTTATGGCAAAGCATGCATGATTAAATGATTATGTGTCTTAACATTTAGGAGAATGCATGCTTTCCAAGTGGGACAACCTTTCTACAAATTTATGAACTTCCCCTGAAATGATAGTTTTACTTTAAATATGGTTTTATAGTCTTCATTAACAGAAATGAGTCATCAGTGTTTTAATAGAAAGAACATGTTCTTGACTTCCGAAGGATATCAGGTGAAGAAAATTCATCATTTTCCAGGACTTTGACTTTGAGCAGTTTTCTAACCTTAAAATTAGATTCATAATGCCTACTCTTACACTGTAATGTGGTAATTAAGTAAAATAGTATATATCCAGATAAGAATTTGACACATTCTTTCTCACTGAGGGCTTTAGAGATTTTCTGTTAGTGCACACTTTCCTCAAAATCACTATTAGTCCCTGGCATATGGGCACATCCTGGCTTTGTCTCTGAGTAGATGGAAAAATAAGGATCATAAACTTTTCCTATTTCAAATTGGCAAACCAAAACAACCCGCCCTTCTATTTGCATATAGAAGGTTGTCAGCTATGCAATTTGTCAGCAAACTTCCTGTGATCCAGTAGCTTAGGTTAAATGTGTTTATTCAATTGAAACAGATTTATAGACCATGAAAAATCCATCAGTGATGAAGGATTTTTTCAGACAGAGGAAAATGCAAACGTAAGTATCTTAGACTAATACTTTCAAAATGTGTTTAAATAAAAATAAGAAACTAGAAAATATTATGTACAGCTTCCTCCATCACTCTGTTCAATACAATCCAATCCATCTCAGGTTATACTGACTTCCCAGAGGTTTTCCTGCTCTTTCAGTAGTTGATGAGCTCTTTCAATGGAAATGGTACATATTTTATTATTATATGTACAAGTTTTATTATATGCACCACACATAAAGTTTTGATCACAAGCTAGTCTATGCTAATTTTCTAAATCTTTGTTTCACATCTCCAAATAAAGTTGCCTGGAACGTAAGGATCACTTGTAGCCACTGTTGGATCTGCTGTGCCTTAATGATCTAGGCCAGTAGAAGCGAAGGCATGGCATGTGTGCCATACCTGGCTATTTGTTATCATCAAATGCTCTGCATGGTTTACCATCACTGACCTGGACTGTAAATGTTTCAACTTTTACTGATGATGATTATGATTATTTCTCAAATCTAACATTTCATAAATATGACAAATAGAAGATTCTATTTTTACAGTTATTTTTAATAATTAACATTTTGAATCCAAACAAAAGGATATCCTATATCAAAGAAACCAATATCAAAGAAATAGCTAGGTGATGATTATCCATCTACAGAATGTAATGCACATATTAACATTAAACAAAATTGTAATGACACAAGAAAGGATTGTGACATAATACTGAAAGCAGGCAATATCTAAAAATTATATTTAACATACCCTTCAGCAAATTTCAGGAAAATTCCATAAAAATAAGTTGTGGGCTTCAGACTCTGGCTATGACAGAGTAACTTACAAGCAGACCTCACCAATGAAAGCAAAGAAAGATCTGGCCAAAAATCTGAGATATGTAAGATCATTGGAAAGCCACCGGGCTAGTCAGTATTGAGGATGATACAGCATTCTACAGAGAAAAAACTGGGCTGATGTGAACCTTACCTTCTGTGCTGCTCTCCCCCTCTAAGTCTTTGCCTATTTTTAAGAATAATAGGGCCACCTACCCAAAAACCTGTGCAAACAGGGGATGCCATGCAACAAAGAAAGAAACCAGAACTCTGAGCAGTTTTTCAAAGCCTAAATGACAAAAAATGGAGCTCAAAGCTATCAAGACAACCTAGAACTAGAATGTCAACATCCCAGAAAAAACTAAAAAGCTAAAATAAAAACATGTAACACGTTACAGTTCAAACTATTTGTTGATTTGTAAACTGCACAACTCAAAACAATTTAAGTCACCAGAAAGTAGCAACTCATACGTTAAAAATCAGAGAAATTTTGTGAAGACTCAGTGCTGTTCAAAACAAAAAGTTGAGATCAAGGCCTGCTAATGTGGAGAAAGCCTTCTTTAAACTCCCCGATCTCAGCTGAATATATGAGTACATAAGCTCAATTTGAAAGCAGATCAATCTCAGAATGGATGCAAGTAATCCATGCTCTCTAAACAGCTTGCCAGAAGAAAAGTAAGCCAGCTGTCTAGGATTTATCTTCTAGAGCCTCAAAAATTATTTCATAATGAAAAATCCAGTCTTGAGGTCCATACTACAGACAGACACACACAGAGAAATACACACACACGCACACGCACACGCACACACACACACACGTATGCCAAGATTAAGGGGAGAAAACGATAAACAGACCAAGATATCTAGATGTAGAAGCACTTAAATGCAAACTTTGAAAATCCATATTATAAATGCAAAACAAAATAAAAGGTATCTAATAGAAATTAGGGAGATAAAGCTCTCTCAGATGGGAAAGGGATCCTGAGGTGGAGGGAAGGGGGACAAAGAGAACAGAAAGAGGATGAGAAAAGGATGTGTTACATAAGATGTGTGATGCACAAAGTCCTGGAAAATGAGGAAGGTAAACATTATGTACCGCAAGCATGTGCTGATAAAAAAATTTCAGGGTTGATAAAATAAAAATACTTTCATTATCATATTCAAAGCATGACTTGAAAGTATAGAAGATAATGTGTTTGAAAATATGATAACATGGAAAAATCCTATAAATGGAATCTATAAAATTTAGATGAAAAATTACAAAAATGCAATCTTCACTTTAAGAGCTAAATACATATGTTAAACTACAAGTAAGAGAAAAAGAAAAGGAACTAGAAGGAAAAAAGTGTGTAGACTGGAGAATGAATACAAAATATGATAGGTAACATTTTTTCAATAAGAGCTGTATGAGGTAGAGAAAAGTTCTAATGCATGTATAGCATTTGAGAAGAAAACAAAGCCTCCAGCAATATTCTCGCTTTCCAAAATTTGAAGACAATATTCAAATGGACATTTCTACCAACAAGAATGTATAGTTCTGGCCACTCCACATTCTTCTCACATGTGTTCTTATTAGTGCCTTTTCACTGTAGTCAGGATTGAGAATTTGCAGTTGTGTCTAATTCTGGTTACAATTTGCATGTCTAATACCATCTAGCATAATTTGATGTCATTTAATGCCACTACCACTGAGAACTTCCTTAACAAAACAAACAAATCTCAAAGTAACAACCCAAATTTATGGCTAAAAATTCATTAGAGACTACATGAATGTCAGCCCCTGACAAGTGTATTTATAGGTCCCAAAGAGGAGAAACTAGAGTAAAATAATTTTAAAAATAAAATATCAGGTAAAAAAAAATGTATGGGGGAGGAAGGACTCTTCTAAAATTTAAGATAAAAAGAATCTCAAGACTCAAAAAATAGCCAACTGTTTTAGATATTTCTGAAAACTCAAATAAGTGGAAGACAATGCTCTATTGGACTTCTCAATAAGTGTCTAGAGTTTTGGGGAGAAGCAGTGAGTGGGACTGAGAAAGAATATTTGAATGACCTGGAGATAATCAAATGAAAATTATCTGTGCAGATTCTACCTAGCAATTTTTGCATGAAAGGAGGGCACTTAGGTAGCTGGATGAAGCACTTAGGAAAGAATTAAGGAGACAAAATTATCTCTTTTGACTTCAAAAAATTAAATTAAATTAAAAGTTAGATTTATTATTTATCAATACTTACTAATCTATGATAACTAATGTAGAGTTGTTCAGAGGATAAATTGTGCAAAGTAATTGAAATGTACTCGATCCCCATTAGATAATCAAATACACAAAATTAATTTCCTTGTGCATTTAAGACTTAAAGAATAAAATAATTAAAAAGTTGCAAGAAAGTTTCTAGAAGAGATCTCAGAAGAAAATTCTTTAATCCTAAGGTGCATAAGGTTTTTGGAATTAAGAACTTTTATTTATTAATAGGTTGCACTGCGAGATTAAATGACCACACCACAGTAAAGAAGAAAATATTTGCCAGGCATATAATCATAGAAGTTTTACATAGAATATACAAAGAATTCAGAGAAATCAATGGCATAAAGCATAGTAGAAAACTGAGCAAAATCCTGAATATCACTTTATAGAAAGAAAATATCCAAAAAGCAAAATATCCAGAGTTCAGCAGTAGTAGACATGCAAATCAAAGCCACGATTAAGCAACACTAACGCATCCACAGAATGACTAAAATGTGAAACCCTGACACATATCATATGTTGCCAAGGATGGGGAGCAGCTTCAACTCTACTGCCCTGATGTCAGAAGTCTAATTAGCACATCACTTTAGAAATTGGCTAGAGTGGGACATATCTACTAAAGCTGAACATATGCGTGCTCTCTGGCCCAGAAATTCCATTCCTCCATCTAAATTAACAGAAACACACACACACATTAAAAGAAATATGCAAGATAATTCATAATAATGCTCTTAATAACTGCTAAAAACAACAAAATTTTTAAAACTCACTGATAATAGGAGGATAACTTATGATTCCTACGTAGAACATCAGACTGCTAGTGAGGTATTTCTCTGGAAAGCAAAACATACTGTTGAGTGAAAGATGTTAGATGTCCAAACATATGATTAAATAAAGATTTCATTGACATAACTTTCAAAATAAGCACACTGGTATAAATTATTATAGGCCAAATTAATGGTTAATATAACAAGCAAATGAATAACCTGGATGATTCTGCTTTCTAGTCCTTAAACTGAGAATATTTTATCTTACATGGCAAAAGGAATTATAGGTGTACTTATGGGTTTAGGGCCTTGAAATGAGGCAGATAGCCTGGATTCTCTGAGTGGGACCAATCCAATACAACCACAAGGGTACTTTTAGGAGGGAAACAGGAAAAGCTGGACTTAGGAAAGGACTCAGAACCACTTCACTAGGAAGCCCTTCTTGAGCAGGAGTCCCACTCTTTTCTCAGAAGAGAAGCCTTGATGTTTTGCATCACTGGCCCTACACAGGTGGAGTCTCTCTGATTTCTTGCCCGTCTTCTCATCCTTGTACACACACAAGGTGTTGATCACTTTAGAAGACAAACCTCCCCTCTCCCCAGCTGTGCACATGTTTCCTTTTGGACACTAATGTAAATGTCTCCACTCTGCTGTTTGTTTCCAGTACACTCTATAAATCTAGTTGAAAGCAGCTAGCAGTACCCATGCCATAGTCACATTGTTAAACTCTCAAAATTTCCACAGCCATATGAATTAATCCACCACCCTAGATCTCAGTTTCCTTCAGTCTCAGAATCTGGGCAAAATGTAGAAAATGTTCTGCTAGCATGTAGCATTCATGGCCTCTAGTCCAGCTGCTAATTGGATCCTTGTTCCCAGCGAAAAGCTCCTGAGCATGGACTTGGTTGTTCACATTCCTATTGGTATCCTGGTCTTCTGAACTTTGAGTAGAACCAGCCTTGACATTCTGCTCATAGCATTTTAAGGTTTCTCTAGCCAACATCTCCAAACCTTCCAGATGCCTCCCACAAACCAGTTCCAAAGACTTCTAAGCCACATGGCTCAATATGTTCCAAGCAATGACCCCAACAATTTTCTGTTAGCTTTTGTTTGTTGGTTGGTTTGTTTGTCTTGCTGAGATACGATATGTAACACCCAGAACTTAAAGAAGCTGTTTGCTTACTCACTGTCTCACCCCATGGCCCATGCAGACAGACCTAGAAGGTTGTTCCAGCAATCCCTAGAAAGGAACTCAAAGCCAATCAACTTGACACTCTCCCTATCTACTAAATGAGTTCTGGCAATTTTTTTTTTTTTTTTTTTTTTTTTTTTTTTTGCGGTACTGGGGATCAAACTCAGGACCCTGAGCTTGCTAGGCAAGTGCTTATTCCACTGAGCTATATCCCCAGCCCTAAATTTTTTATTTTAAACCACTGAACTCAAAAAATATGAGAGAAAACTGCATCATTTTATGCCTACAAAGTTCATTGCTGTTTGTTACAGTAGCAGTGGGAAAGTAATGTATGAGATAAAGGAAGAAAAGAAACAAAGGGACGAGCTCAGCAGGAGACGTTTATTTCAAAACAAACCCGAGAGCGCTCACTCTGGAACTCAGACCAGACTGGTACTCTCATGCAGGATGAGGTCTGTCATAGGGTCATGAAGGGGAGAGTTCAGAGAAAGGGAGCTGTGGCTACCTGCCAAAGACAAAGCTTGAGAAAGTATAGGACATCCCCGTGACCAGGCTTGGGACTGCATGGTGAGTCATGGTTACATTTCGTGGCAGGACTGAATGATATGAGTCGCTGGGTACAGCCTAACATGGTGGTGGTCAGATTCCTTCAGTGTAGTTACCTGTGAAGAAGACAGTGGAGTAGCAGTTGGAAAAAAAATAGGAAACCTCTTGGCTGCTGGTAAGGCTCAAACTCTTGACCTCTGTGATGGCTGTATGAGAGTGATTTTTGTGGGAATTTACCAAGCTGTGAACTTTGGGTTGATTTCAATAACAACTTTCACAATTTTTAATCCAAATGATTAAACTTGAATAAATAAATGAATAAAACTTTGGTTGATGGTCTCTGGGTTTGTAGTTTCTTGTTCCTTCAAAACTGTAAGGATCTAGCTTTGGTTTTTTGATGAGCTAGTAAAAAGTAAAAATAAAAATGGAAAGGACTTGAAAATAAGTGAATTGCAGCATATGTGTTTGCTTAGGGGCTATTATAACTCAGGTAGGAAACCCATGGATGAAAAACACGTACTCCAAGTTCCCAAAACTATACACTATACCAAAAGCATAGAGATGTAGGGAAACTTCAATTTTAGATTAAATGGAGGTGATCAGAGAGCTAAAGGACCAAGTAAAGATAAAGTTTAAGTAGAAATATCAGGAAAGAAATTATTTCCTGCAGATGCTGTGAAGAAGATGACACAAGTTAGGCTTCAAGCCAGAATAGTGCTTTACATAAGTTTGTCATTTACCTTCATAAAATCCAGTGAAATAGGTGCTATTAGCTCAAATATGCAAATGACTAAATGGGGCCTGAGAGGGTTTTAGCACAAGGCTCAGCTGGCACCCAAAGTGGTAGAGATGAAGCTGTGTATAACCGACCCCAGGATCTGAGCTCGGAGATCCTCTGTGCACGTTAATTCATGCCAGGAGTAATGTGAGTTAACTGTGAAAGGCACAGAAGTTTTCAAGAAGGAGATAGCAATATGAATACCAAAATGGAAGGCGGGCATGGTGGCGCATGCCTGTAATCCCAGCACTCTCAGGCTGAGGCAGGAGGATTGCTGTGAGTTGGAAGCCAACCTGTGCTACATAGTGAGTTCAAGGCCGGCCTGCACTGTATATCAAGACACTGCATCCAAAAACCAACCGATCAATAAATAAATATATACATACATATATATAAGCCAATACAGCAAATTAATATTTAAAGTATCTTTTATTAATTTTGGTTTGGTTTCCTATGTGTAATTCTTCTGCTAGTTGAACAGAGAACCCTATTTGTGGCCCCTTGAAGGATTAAGACTGCAGGTAAAGCTAAAAAAAAAGTCAATATTGAATGTTGCTATTTGTGTTTGGAAGGATTGGAATGCTAAATAGGGCTTAACTTCTAAAAGACAATTTTTGAGATTTTTGTAAGAAAGTGAAAGGAATATTTTACAATTAAAAACTGTAAAGTTTTGAAGAATATAAGTTGTTTATTGCCATAATGATATACATCGAGGGACTAGAAGGCTATGCAGTCACCTGCCCACTGTGCGCTAAGCATAATGATGGCAGGATGACCTTAGGAGAGGGTAAAAAGAGAACCTGCCCTACAAGTGATCAGAGTGAGTGCTCCTAGAAAAAAACCAAGCATTCTGCTCAGCAGGGCTTGCTTTGGCTGAATAGCCAAAGAGCAATCTTCATTGTGGTTGGGGAAGGCCATCCATCCATAGCTTCCTATGTACCACTCATGTGTGTGCCTGGTTCACGTGCCCTGATAATAGGTACCCATTAGAACTGCCACACACAGAGATGCCCGCCTCTGTTCAAAAGGTTTGAGACACCCTGACAGTTAGCAGAACCTTTGGTTCACAGTAGCACTGTGACGATAATTAAAAAAGAAGCTGAACTCCTGCGTGAGGGTACACGCCCACAGCTACACTAAAGACAAGCATCAATTTAGAAGTGCTGTTCAGCGCAACTGTAAAAACTATTCAAAAGAGAGGAATTCATTGAATTAATTCACAAACAGAGACTTTTTTGGAGACCATCAAATAATAAAAAAGGAATGCTGGTCACTACTAATACTTTTCAAATTAGAATTTATGATATAAATGCTAGTTGAAAAACTACTGGGTTGGGGATAGAGCTCGGTGGTGTAAGCACCTGCCTGGCAAGTTTGAGGTCTTGAGTTTGATTCCTGTACCAAAAGAAGTAAAAAACAAAACAAAAATCTACTAAAATGTAAAGAGAATGGATGTTTTAAAAACTTTTCAAAACAGTTCATGTTTAAGTATATGATCAATCTTACATGTCTACAGTTATCTGAGCATCCAAACTGAAGGTATCAATATGTTATTCAACAACCATTGTTAATTTCCTAACACCTTGTCTGAGATTCTGTATTGCTTGTGTTGTTTTTGTGTTATTTTCTAAATGTATGCATGCTCATTAAGATGTTTTTGTTCTTTTATCTTTAAAATTAAAAAATAAAATAACCCTAAGATAAAAAATTATATGTATTAGAAAGTCATCCAAAATACTAACCTAACCCTAAAAAAATGAATGGGCAAAGATCCATTCAAAGAGAACGTTTGATAACTTCACAAATACAGATAAATATTAGGTTATTTAACTTGTCTCAAGGAGTAGAGGAAGTCTCAAAATTTGTAATTGTGAATTATGCTTAAAAACCAGGCAAGTGCATAAAATGCTAAAATAGACATTCTCTCTATATTACACTCACAGTAACAGATATCAACATTTAACCACATCTTTAGCAACACTTGGTGATCTCAGGCTTCTACAATTTTTTCAGTCTGTTTAGTGTAAAATAGTATTCCATTGTTATGTGAAGTAGCATCACTGATTTCTACTGAATTTGAACAGCTTTTTACTGGGTTCCTCATCTTTTGTCTGTATGTATAATGTGTTCAATATTATATTTATTTTTTTCTGTAAGCCCATAAAACAAAAATTCTAGATACTACCCTTTAGCAGAGATTTGGGTAAAATTACCATTCTTTTCATCTGTTTCTAGACTTTACTTACTGTTTGTTAAAGAAAATTTTCTTACATTTTGTAATCAAACATTTTTCTATTTTTCTGTATAAACTGTAATCTTTTCTTGAAAAAATAACTCCTAATCTAGAATTACATAGTCATTTTATTTCTTCTCACATACTAAAAGTTTTGCTGCTTTATTGTTAATTTTTATAACACTTGAAATTTATTGCTATGTACCAACTGAGGCAGGAATCTTATTTTATATCTTATCTATAAATAATAAATTATCACAGAAATATTGATCAAAGAGTTTAAACTTCCCCCCACTGATTTATAGGGTTAATTTTTTCAACTCCAATCATATGCCTGGATCGTTTGCAATACTTTTCTTAATTACACTATTCTATAATTACAATGTTATAGTAAGTTTTAGTGAATGGGGAAAAAAATTTGTTCCTACTTTTTATCCTCTATTTCATGTACTTACATTCTGTACAGTTTCTTCCTTCATTGTAGGTTCTTCTTTTCTGTAATTCTTTATACTTCTATGTTTAAAACTCTAAGTTGATTTTCTAATTATTTTATTGATTGACTTTTCTTAAATTGTTTGCTGAAGTATTTCCTCATTTTTATTTTACAAACCTCCCATTCCATTTTTTTTCATCTACTATTATAAGTTTTAATATTTGGCAGCGTTCACTTGTTTGTGGGAATGATCCTGCTGCAGCATCACGGTTCTTATTTAACGCACCACGACCATTTCTCATCCTTCGTAAAACTATTTTATTTTTCGTTGATAATTTCTTGTGTTTCCAACTATTCTATTCCTCTGGATTTTTTTCTTTTTTCTTTTTGTCTGTTTTCTTCCCCCCCCCCCCGTTTCCTTTGATCTTTCAGGAAGAAGCCTTTCCTCACATATCCGGTCTACGAGAAAGCCAGTAAGTGCTCTCAACTCATGGACGCAAGTTTTGACTAGTGGGTGACGGTTCCTGGTTGATAGACAGGGAAATGGCTGGTAAATGAAAAACTACAATGGCACCATTGTGGTGTTTTCATTCTCCTGAATTTAGATTCAGTACTAAGCTTTCATTTTAAGGCTATTCCCCCGATCTCCACCACTGCGATGTTTGTGCACACGTTTCCGATTATTCTGAAAGTGACACATGTGGGGGTCTATATTTAAGATTTTCTTTTTGTCCCTTATATTAACATTTCTACCACTTGATACTATATTGGAGATTTGCCTTTGTTTATTTCATGTAGTACTCAGAGGGTACTTTGAATAAGAGATGCTGTGCTTCTTGTACATGTTTCAGAATTAGCACTCCTAGAAGAAAAACAAAACTAAACAAAAATTAATAGGTGCCCAGAGTACCCTGTCACCAAGTAAGTGGACTTTCTGGGCTGGTGTGGCCCTGTGCTCACTTCAGTCTCATCAGCCAGAGTAGAGGAAAGGGGCTTAAGCATATTTATCTAGACTTACTCCTTTGGAAATGACCATTAGTTGGAAGCTTTCTAGAAACAAAGGTAACAAGGTTTGGAAACTACAGCAAGGATTTACTACATATACAAAAAGCGAAACATAATGCCTGGGGTCGGAGATAGCCTCTTCCGAGCTCCATGAAACCCTCTATCTTTAAGAGAGGATCCATAAGGCCCCTGAAATTAGATACATAAATTTCTATACGTGGATATATATCTATTTCAAAAGCAGTTGTGCAATGTAAAGAAACTGTGTTTGGGATTTGTAATTACATCTATAGAAAATGAGTTATTAAATAGCCTCATGCATGCTAATCAAACACTCTTCCAATAAAATTGTATATCAGTTCTGCATCCAAAGGAGATGAATAAAAATGTACTGTGACGCTGAATGATGGTAATAATCCTTTGCCCTTGCAAGATAATGAAGGCAGATCTTTGTGGTTAAAATCCAACCATATACTGTCTTTGAAAAGTAACTTCGTAAACCAGACTAATAAACAACCTCATCAAGAGGTATTATAGCAAATGAAGTAATGCATTCAGTATGCTTTCATTTTCCTTTGGCTCCAAAGTAACTAATGTACAGCTATCACATATTTCCTGAGGAGATAAGTGATATCGTTCACATTTTAAAAGGTCCTTGCTAGGCTAGCTGAACATTGTTAAGATAAAGCTGCCTCCAAGGACTCATTTCCATGAGCATAAAAGGGGCATCAGAAGTGAGAATCCCTATCCCCTGTGGCTTTGCTCTTTGCATACCACAAACTGCCGCTGTAACGAATTGTGTAAGTACTTAACTATGTGCGTGCCTAAATAAGCAAAAAAGAAGGAAAGATCACTGCTGTGAAGCTACTCTTCTGTCTTCTGTAGACTGACCCAGGGCCTTACTGAGTGGAACATAACGTTCTCCCAGATGTTCTATGCCTTTTTTCGGATGGATTTTTCACTATTACACTTTTTGTATGATTACAATGTGAAAAATGGGCTGATCCGAAACACTCTTAATAGCACAAGTAAACCTTGCCTTTGTTAATACCTTTGATGAAACGTCTCTTCATTAAGGAAACTCTTACACCTGAGCTGTGAAACTTACCACACTGTAAGGGTGCACTCGACTCACCAGCACTGGCACCCACTCCCACCCTATCCCAGCCCCTGCCTGAAACACTTCTGATCTTTAAGATGTGGGATGAAATAACACCCTCTTCGTGTATTTATCTTTATCCTTCCCAAATATTAGTGACTCGCTCAACATTTCCCCTATTTTGGTTCTGCATTATATCTAATTGTTTATATGTTAGATTTTAGTACATATTACCTTGTGTTTTATTTCCATGTGTATTATGCTGCCTTGTATTTATCATTTCTAACTCCTGTGATTCTTTGCAAGCATGGCAATGTCCCTCTTGCCTTCAGAGTGCTCAATGGAGTTTTAATACTGAAAGGACAGAACAGGAAATTGGCATGCAATGCCAGAGCAAGCCTACCCTCAAATCTCTAACCTGTATCTTGGTTCTCTTTACATTTTAGAGTAGATTTATCTATTCCAAAATGTAAATAGCAGGAGTACTCTGGGAGGCTTTGTCCTGAAGCAATAAGAATCACCTCACCTTAGAAGGTCATATTCCTCATTGGTGGCGAGGTGAAGTGTGTTGCATTTATAGAGTCCTGGAAGGCCACTTTATTTTTTATTCTGTAACCCAGGCAGTCATGAGGGGAAACAATTTTTCCTTTCCCAACCCAGTATTGAGTTTATCTTTAATTTCATTTACTTTTCTTCTGTTTAAGCTTCCTTGGATTTTCTCTTGCTCTCCTTTCTTTTTCTGTCTTCTGTAAAGCAACTCTTGGAGAAAATAGAAAAGGAATGCTTTGTACTATAAGTGGGAAGAGACAGGATCTAAAGTGTATAATTTACATTTCTTTTCCTCATTACCTCATAAGCTTCACTTCAAACTTGTTATAAATTTTCATCCTCAAAAGTGTCCAGAAACATTAAAAATTATAATGATAATAACATCTTCAAGTATCTACAGGGGGTTGATTTAAGGACCCCCATAGATAGCAAAATCCAAAGATGTTTAAGTCTGCATAACCTGGTGTAGCACAGCATATGCACAGAACCTACCCACTTCCTACCATACTCTAAATTATCTCTAAATTACTTATCATACCTAACACAATGCAAATCTATGTAAATTAGTTGTTAGACTGTATTGTTTAGAGAATAATGCCAAGAAAAGGTTTGCACATGTTCAATACGATGTATTTTTTTCCAGATATTTTTGATCTACTGCAGATGCAGAGGGACAGCTGTATGTAGTTTAGCTTCAAATTTGTCTGTTGCAAAAAAAAAAAAAAAAAATAGCTGCCTCATGCTTCCTATTAGGAGAAAAGGAGGCATGCCAGTTCAATATTATTATTTTTAAGATTTTCTTTTTCCAGTGATGAATTATCAAATTCATTTCTACTCTGGGCATTATAAAAGGAGAAACACTGCTGTAATACTCAACTCTTGTCTTCTTGTTACTCTGAGAACTGTGGGGTGTTGAGGCTCTGTGCTAGACCAAACCCTGAGATAGCCCCTCTGTGTGTGCCCTGTACAAAATTCACCCCCTCTTTGAGTGTGGGTAATGGCTCCCGACCAAGAAATAACTAGGAGAAATAACTCTCCTGTGAATAGGTTACATTACGAAATACTCTCAGCCAACTAAAGAGAGATCTCCATTTTTTGCTTTGAGTAAAGGTACGAGATGGCCCTGTGGCTGGAATTGGTGAATGTCTTCTAGTTCTCAAAGTAAACACTAGCTAACCAGCAAGAATATAGGGGCCTCAGTCCAACAACCAAAAATAACTGAGTGCTGCTAAACATTTGGATGAGATCGGAAGACTTTGAGCCTCAGATGAAATTACAAACCTAGGCAACACCTGGTGTTAGCCTGCTACTTCTCTGAGCAGATGACCTAGCTAATCTGGTAACCCACAATCATAATACATATGGATGATTTGAAACCAGTAGACTTTGGTAGTTTGTAACACAGTAATAAAAAAAAAAAAGTGCAAACCCACTACTGTATCATCTTCCAACTTGTGCTAATGCTTCTCTTGAGATGATGTACTGAGTTAGCTTCTAGTGTCCTGAGTTCTGGTCCCAACTGTGGCATGTGCAGAACCTTCTTGCAAAACTCCACCTTGCGAGGGATGTCTTTTCCTAGTTTCCAGCTACAGCACCAGTCTTTCTGCTTCTTCTCTTTTAATGTTCCATTTTATTTTATACCAATGAATTCTTAAATGTGGATGTGGGAGAGGAAGGTGCATGGCTGAACTTGAACTGTCACTGTACTTGAAGTTCTGAATTTGTTTTCTGAAAGAAATCAGTTCATTTTGAAATTTGACAGTGAGCTGCCTTTCTAGAGGAGTAAGTTGCCTGGTATACAGTGTATAGAGCTTCATCATTTCATGGCACTGAACTCAGGTGAGGAATGCTTGTGGACCACTGGCTCATCCTCTACAGAACCTACTGGTATTTTGTTAAGAATATGCCCTGGGAAGGTCCTGGTAGAAGCAAGAGAGGCAGGAAGATGACCAAATAACCAAAGAGAGACTCAGTACACTGTTAATTTCTGCAAGGCAGTAATAACAGTAGTGAGAATTGGTAGAATCAATGCAGATTATCAACTTTTATCTGAAGCATATGGGGACAAACAGGATGAAGAGTATGCGAGAAGACCATGCCACATCCGGGATCAAAGAACACACTACCAGGAAGAAACACCATGCACGACACTGACTCGACGCAATAAAAACATCCATCTCGTGTAACCAAAACTGGGAACTTGCCAGGCATATACTAATAGTGGATAACTAATACAGCCCTGTGAGGAATTTGCAGGAACCTTAAGGCTGAGAAAATGTGAAATTGTAATAAATGAGTGTGATGTAGAAATATATGACATCACACATCACACTAATATATATGAAGTGTTTTACCCAAGCAACCACAGAACAAAAACCGACATACTACAAAGGCAGTTCCAATACATGAGATTTCCTGACCACAATGCAATGAATTTTGAAATAAGTTAGAAAAAATATTTACAATGATGGTATACTCATCTGCTTGCTTTTTTGTCTGATCTCTAGGACAGTAAAAATTCTAATTCAATTGTTGAGATCTCCTATTTCACTCTAGATTTTTGGCAACAGTTTTTGATGGCACATTTATTTCTAAGTCCTCCTTGATACCTCAAATTAAAGACTGGTAGCAGTGCCAGTTCTATAGAGAAAAACAAAATTTGATAAACATGACTGTGAAGTAAATTCATGACATATTTTAGAATTCTGGTGTACATGCTTGGTCTTAGTCTTTTTTCATGTTTAAATTCTGTTCTAACTATAAAATCACAAATTTATACATTACCACCATAGCTCTCTTGGCTCAGAAACTTTCACATAGTTCTTAACACAACAATAGCAACAAGTGGTTCACTGACCTTTAAAAACTCAAGACAGAGTGGATTGTGTATATCTGGGACTGAGGAGAGGGAAGACCTTTTGCACACTTACTTTTAAAAATGTGATATTGCTGTTTTGGATTTTTGTTCTGATGGTAGGGACTTCATTCTTCAAAGTTCCACAAAGTAACATACAGGCCACAGGAATCTTCAGTGCAGAGATGATAGGATCTCAAAGTTGAGACACTTGACTCTGTGCCTGTTGAGCCTCTGACTTCTGATACCCAACAGCAGCACAGCTGACTTCTACTATGCTCATGATCAGCCACATCTAAAGAATCTTCTCCTGTTTTTATTACACTCAACTCTTGTGTGAGAGTCCAGAGGGACCAATTAAGAATAACCTTTTCAAGCAGCAAACAGGCACGCTTTCTGGAATAGAAAAATACTCTTACAAGCAAAAACTCCACATGTCAAAAACAATAGTAATAATAATAACAGATAAGAGCAGGGAGACTTTGGAACTTAAACGTTTTAAAATTTTAAAAATGACCTTGAAATTTTAAAACATTGCTAATAATAATTAGTAGGCCCAGAAATATGAGAGAGTATATGTTTAGTTTTTAACAATAATGTAGTTATTTATGCTAAGTAATTTTGAAGTTTTTTAAGCCATTTGAGACACATGCTGGGAGAGGGTGCATTGATGCTCACAAATATCTGAGAACCTTCTATTTTAGAAACTCTTGATATGAAGTCACAACTGCAGTGCAGATTTTCACTGTTGTGGAAGTGGGGTGGATCTGATACTGCAGGTTTCCAGGTTAACACTTTTTGCCATTGTTTTACCTCACTTGGGAAACTACAAAATGGTATTTTCAAAGTGGCTGGATGGATGCTAAGACTTGAAACAGTGTTCTTGCTGATTTGAATCTGTACAGTTGCCTTATGATCAAAATAAGAGACCTAAGAGATGTAAAATTCTAAAGTAACTGAGAACAGTTAAAATGCATCAGTTGTGTTACTGGATGTAATTTGAGACCATAATTGTTGCAGTTCATGACCATGACATGGTTCAAAGGACAAAAGATCACTCGGAACCAATGTCCAGTTCATACTCCAAGAGGGCCCAGAGGAGCTTCCCTGAGCCAAAACCCCTGAGCATGAGGAGGTTTCATAACGACAGCCCTGAGCTGAAGCATTTGTGGTCTTTTATTGCTAGAACTAGGAAGCAAGGATTAAAAAGAGGGAAACACCTGGGACAGTAAAGGGACAAGGGACAATCAGGGTGGTCTGTTAAATGACTGACGTTGGCAGCAGTTTAAAAGATAAGTCTGAGTCTAGGGAGAATGAAGATCAGAGCATTGACTCCCTAAAGCAAAGCATTTTGATCCTACTGGTATTTGTGGCCCCAAAAGCTATGCTGTAATCTCTAACCAAGCATTCCAGAAGGCTTGGGAATGAGGTTGCACAAGTCCCTTATCTCTGAACATGCATCTCATACATACCTCTGAACTCACACATAATGTTAAGTGAAACATCAAGCATCATTACTGTAAGAGTTCTCTGGTTGAGCAATCCCTAATATAAATACGTTAAAGAGAAAAATAAAAGATAGATAATGTGAAACAATGAAGTAGATCTTTGGCAAAAGAGAAGGGGACGGACAGATGAAGGATGAGGGAGTGGTGGAGGAGGGAGCCAGGGAAAGGGGGTTAAAGAAGGAATTCGGATGTGCGACATGTACCAACTCCCCGCGAGGAATGCGATCATTACTACTGCAGGCGTGGACTGCAAACAATAAAATGTTTCCTAAAAGTAATTACCGTCTAGTTGGAGTCATTGCTTTATCTCTATCAGTTAAGCTCTGGAAGGAAAGGAAAATGGCATACCTAAACGAGAAAGATAATGAAAGTTCAATTTCTAGGAGTTCATAAAAGCCCTTATCAGGAGTTTAACCAGAGATAATGAAGCAGGATCCTCATGACCTAGCAACAGGGGAGTTCGGTTGTTAATTCCAGACCTAAAAGGAAGGAAGGAGTGTTTTCACAAAGAGAGGGAGCCGTGGTCATGAGATGGGGGCTGCGCTCAGAGCACTGGACATCACAGGTATCTTTTAGATCCACATCACCATTGCGCGAGAACTTGTTAGAAATGCAAATTCTTCAGCTCCATCCCACAGCTAGTGAATCATACATTCTGATGATGGAACCCAGATATCTATTTTTTAGCCCTCTTAGATACGTTCAAGTTTTGAGGGCTACTATCTAAAACAGACAACAGAACCATAGCCAAAACCATGATAAAGCAGGGAAAGAAGACGATAAAAAATATACCTGAAATCTTTCTCCTCCAAAAAACTTTCATCTTCTAGTCTCTGTCATTGGCCAAACTAACTGAAGGCCATAGACAAAGGTCCCCCAGTGACATAACTGAGCTGTCAGCTTCCCAGTGTAGACAGAAGAACAGAGAACAGAAGGGGGTATGGAGATGTGACCAAGAATAACCAGTAGGCTCATCATTCAGTAGAGATTTGCCTTTAAAGTTACATTGTTCTGTGACCCAAGACTAATGTTTTCATTAGCAGCCTAAATTTGTGAGATTCTGAGTGGGTGAACAAGAAGATCTAAACATAATTTTAATTTTTCTTTAACACATGACAATTACTGAGCAGCTGAAATGTGGTCTAGACCTATCATTACTGTTTTTAAGTGAGTAATTTCAAAAGAATTTTAAGTCCCCATTTTAGAGATGAAGAAACTAAGACTCGGAGTGATTACACAGATTGCTTGAAGTTCCTAAGCTAGTAAGTGGCAGACTTGAGATTCAAATCCGGACCATTTTATGGTAGAAAGCCCATGGTCTATCCATGACAGAATACTGCTATGTATACAAAAATAACCAACCTATCCTGGACACAGCCAGTAGAAGTTTTGTACTGAATGGTTAAATTGGCTTTGTTCCATTCAGAGGATGATGCTTGATTTTCCTATTATAGTCTCAAAGTTATTGATGGGGTCCTAGAATAAATGAGTGTAGGTTTTGATATGAAACTGTAAGTTCACACTTGCATGATGGTAGCTGAATCTGTGTCTGCTTAAAAATGCAACTCTGAGTGTTATAGGAAAAACAAAACAGCTGAGTCTTTAAATAGAGAGATGCTCCTCACTGCCTTTGTCTATTGCAGTAGAAAACACAGATTACACTCCAATCTCCAAAGGCACTGACTTCTTGAAAAACTGTTTTAGAAAAAAGAATTCCCTATGATCCAGACCTAAGGCCACATCCTGATAAGGTTGTAGAAATATGAGGTGGCATTTGCCAAATAAAATCTAAAAAATAAGGAAAAACTTCTTGTCTTCATTACTTAGAAGAGAACATTTATTACCATCCCATAGTGCAGACAATCCACATGGAGAGTACACAGCATATATAATTAAAAGTCTCTGTGCTCGAAGGTGCTCTGTGATTAATGCCTCAGGTAGGCATTTTGATTCCTGTACTAATAGAACTTGACTGGCTCTGAAATGCTGGTGTTGTTCAGGTACCTCGGGAGTAATAAAAGGTTGCTCTTGGCTTATTGCACAATTCCTTGAGTCATTAATTATAGCTGCCCAAAGTGGAAAGTTTATAATTAAACATATAATTTACTCTTCTACTTTTGGATGAAGTAAATTAAGGCAATTAGATTTCTTTTGATTAAGCATATGGAGCCATTTACCAAGTGCACAGGTGTGTACAAGCAGAAGGTGGGCTACAAAAACATCTATGTTTCAAGTGTGTTTTGTCACTCTGTTGTCACTCTCTGGCTGAAGTAATTATGTTAATCCATTTGAAGTGGATTTCTTCAGTTTCTCTGGTTTGCTGCTGCTTTGTTTATTGCTTGGCATCCTTAGGTGCTTAAGTAGCAGCAAGACATGATCAGATGTAAGTGCCAGCTAATCACAAAGATCCTTCTGGCTAGGAAAACCCACACAATATCACTTTGATCACTACCTCCGTGACATTCAGACCACGTAAGTCCCACAATGCATATAATGTCTGACAAACTACAAAGGGGAAGTACAGTGATTAAGCAATTTTACCAGTTTCATTGCTTCAGTATTCCTTGCAGTCTTCAAAGAAAACGACATCTGTGCTTACACTCTGTTATGTGATGTAAACTATAGTTCAAATTCAAAGCACTTACTTTTTACAGCATTAAATTTTATGAAAGGGAATTTCCGTATGTCCCATTAAGAAAATATCAACAGAACTATGATAAAATGTCCCTACAAATCTGTAATTGTTTCAGTCATACCTTGCAAAATGACTAACTATGCCTCTTACATGAGTGTGTTATTATTTTCAAAGCATATATATATGTATACATACATATGTGTTATAAATAATAAAATAAGCATACCTTTCTAAAACACTGTGGAGTTTATAGACTTTTCTTCTGTATTCTGTAAACCAATAACCAAAAATTGTGTAATTACTCTCCTGTGTAAGAATAGTACTATCACTACCTTTACCTTCGTGTAATCTACATTTAAAAAAAGATTTCAATTGCCAAACTGAATGAAAGATATCCCACTTCACTGTGAGACTCACCTAAGCAATCTCCCTCTCATCATGCGTCTCAGACAGATACAGACAATGACTGTAAGAGCGGTGTAAAAGGATAACTTTTTGGTGAACAAACTCTAAGATGTTTCTTTTACTGATTATCTTTTCGTATTTGTTGGCTTATAGGATCTTTATAACTTGAATGTGAGCAAGACAGTCTACCCTTTGACTTTTAGCCAAAATAATATGCCAAACGTCCTAAAATGTCACATCCATGGTTTCCTAAAGGCTTGTGACCTCTGTCCTTTGACTTCCTCTTACTGTCTTTGAAAAGACAAGGGACCGTGCTGGCATGCCTGTACACACGAGAACTAGGGGCAGCCTTCAATTGATAGCTAGCAAGAATCTAAAACCTTTGTTCATACAACTGCAAAGAAGTGAATGAAGCTAGAACCACATAAATGTGAAAATTGATCCTTCCCCATTCGACCTTAAGACGAAACCCAAGCACTAGACAACACCCTGATTGCAGACCCATGAGATTCAAAATCCAAGTTATGTCTAAATTTCTGATCCACAAAACTGATACAGTAACTGTGTGTTTTTATAATTCACTAAGTTTGTGAAAATATTGTTATACAGCCATAGAAAAGTAGTACACTAGATGAGAGGGAATCAACGAAAAAAGTGATCATTGAGAAAATAACGACTTCCCCACCAAACAACCCAGTCTCCTTAGAAAAAAACTACCTGCTTTAGTTCAAGCAATAATAAAGATAAATTCCTCCCAATTTCTGCTAGAGTTTATTATCTTAATCTTCATGTCATTCCAGCCAAACTTTTCTAGAAATGATCCAAAGTGGCCTGTGTGGATGAAATCATCCTGAGCAGCTGGAATTACTTTTTCATTAGGCTATTATTGCTCTGGGACATCAAAAGGATTCTGTTTCAAAGGGCAAAGCAAAGAATGGGAATAAGCCTTTTCAGTCTTGCTTCTGTCTAGAGCTAGAATTAAGGGAAGCTCGACACCCCGTTCTGCTCTGGATTGTTGTTGGGCAGAAATGGGTGCTCCAGAGCATCTTCTCCTGTGGCTGCTGTGATGAAGACTCAACCACATCCTCCGCCCGGCGCCTCCGTCTGAGATGTGCAAATAAAGGAAGGTATGAACCACAGGGGCATGAGTGGGTACACCTAAGGATGTTCCCTAATCCCTATAGCATGGACCACATTTACCAAAGCAATACTTGAATAAATAAAATCTCACTACCGGTATATATTTTACAACCACCAGAACACAATTTGGTGACTTTGACTTTCAACTCTGACAGATGAGTAGCCTAGAAGTCATGATTTTCATCCCTCCACAAGAAAATAAACAATTAGAAATCAATAATTTTATCATATCTATTAGGGAACTAAAGTTGTAGGGTAAAGTACCACCCTGAGCTTTGTAGAAGCATATTAATACAAAGCCACAGTAGGTGTGTGCTCACCTGTGTGTACAACAGAGGCCATTAATTGTTAGAAACACTCAAATGATAATTCTGACAACTTGCTAGAGCTTGAGTATGAGCCAGTGTGCCAGGGAAAAGTACTGAAGACCAAAATTAGTTGGCTTTAACCCCCAGGAAGGTCGCCAGGCTTTCACCATGCAGTGCATGAAAAACTGTTTCTAGTCTCAGATAGGAATAGAGGAAAAGTAACCATTGAGAAATACCATGCCTAGTGGATTTTACACAGCAAATGTATACTCCAAAAGACTTTACCATATCCTTAACCCACTTAAGCAAAGTTATTTACCAACTCTCTTAGTTACTTTTCTCCTGCTGAGACAAAATACTCAACCCCCAAATGTTAAAGAAGGAAAGGTTTATTTCAGCTCACAGTTTGTAGAGGCTTCAGTCTATACTTAGCTGGCCCCAAGACAGGGTGGTATGGCAGAGAAGCATCACAGAGGAGAAACAATTCATGGTGTGACAGGCAGAAGCAACAAACAGTGAAAGAACAAGGCAGCAAAGCAGCGAAGACTTCTTTCTATCCCTTTATATTCTATCTCCAGGCTACAAGCCTATTCATTGGTGCCATACCCAGGTCGGGGCTTCCAGGATGCCTTACCTTAATCTGCATTCTTGAACCCTCATCTAGCCCCCCTATAAATTCTCCACCTATGACCACATTAGACTTTGAGAGAATGTCTAAATATAAGCCATATCACCAACTCTAAATCCTTCAAGGTTTTGTGCCCCACTAAAAAGAAAGACAAAAGTTAGAGAACACTTATTAAGATCACAATCCAGGGACTTAAACCCACTAAAAGGCAGAGACTAATCACAACATTATAAAGGGCCTCCTCTGCCTCATATTTTACCACCTAACCTTAGAAGCACATCACCAGGCTACAGGGTAATATCTGTGATGCAAGCCAAATACAACACATGAAAACAAGAACACTGGAAGAATTTGAAGCCTCTGGCACCTAAGTTTACAAACATTAGACACACTGGATATCCTAGACAGATTAACAGAAACAGTACAACAATGTGTGGTTTTCAAAACAAAATCAAAAGTAAAGCTAAATAGCAAAGAAAACTACAATATAAAGAGGCAAAGCAGATATTGAAGCCAAACCCAAATATGCCATCTTTTGGAAGCAGGCAGGGAATTTAAAGTAACCTTATGGATATGTTAATTGCTCTAGTTGAAAAGAAAATGTAGATCATAAGCAAGAGCAGAGGGATAATGTAATCAAAGAGGTAGAAACTCTAAAAAAAAAAAAAAAAGTAAAAGCCATACTATACTAACACTCAAAACCTTGATGACAGATGCCTATAACAAATGCCTTTGATAGGGCTTACCACGGGCCACTCTCTGTACCCAAGAAAAGAATCATTGAACTTGAGGATGTGTCCGTGGAAACTTACAGAGAATTCTAACCACAATTTCAAAACTTATAATGTAAATATAATTGAAATATTAGGAGAAGGAAGAGGGAATAGATCAAATAGAACATTTGAAAACATAATGGCTGAGTTTGGTGGTTAAGCATGATTGTGTCAACTTGATTGGCTGGAAAGACACTGAGGGGATTAGTAAAACAATTTCTGTGTACATCTGGGTAGTTCATGGAGGCATGACCTTGGGACCTATATCTAGTCCTTTGTCCCCTTTTTCTTTAGCACTGTTCTCCTCTGTTTCCCAGCTACCCAGAATGAAGTATCCTTCTATCATGTCCTTCCACCTTACTGTTTCCAACTGAGAGCTAAGTGACTATGGACCGAAACCCCTGCACCATAAGCCATAATGAACCTGTTCTCCCTGCAGATGTGTGTGTTGGGTATTTTGTCCCAACCGTGAGAAAGTAACCAATATAGAAAATGGGTGTTTTTGCCTTTGTGAAAACCCATAGATATTTGCAGCACAAAAAGTGGGCCTTAATGTATATAAATTGAACAAAAACCCATGTAGATGGTTGGGAATATTCCCAGAAGAAATAAAGAATATGACAAAACAATTGAGCTACAAATGTATAACATAATCTCACCTAAAGGACTGGGAGAAAAAATGCTTTACTAAGTTGCTGAAAATAAATGGAGTTTGTAAAATTAAATGCAAAATAATATCTACACAATAACTGTGCTCTAGCTAAAATGTTATGCCTTATGGGGATAAAGGCTAATGGTTCTGACATTGCTTTGCACATATACTAGAATAGAAAATTAAGTAAATACAGGGTAGTGGGAACTAGGCTTCTTGCTGTTGTAGGAGGTCTTTGCAGGTAAGTAAACAGAGGCAACTACAAGGACTCATGTGGTCTTGGATTAGAATTAAAACTTTGACTTGAAATTATGCTCAGGTTTGTGTAGATACAGGTAGGTCCATGCAAAATTATTTATTGATAGGTGTTTATACATGGGTTAGTGTGTATTCTTTCTCTGACAGCTAAGAGTGATTGTATTCCAGGGGCAATAAACACACACATATCTTGGTTTCTAATATCATTATGCGATAGAAAGAAACCAGGGCTCCCTGGAGAAATATCTGATTCTAGGACACAGAAAATTTACAAGATGAGCTTGCAGCAAAGAAAATAAGAAAATACTTAAAGTGGGAAAAAAAATCATATAATTTTCAACAGAGGGACACTTAAAAAATACCTTACTAGTACTCTTCAAAACCATCACCAAATACAAGTAAATTCCAAGACATTCTCACAACCAATTGTTTCATTAATTCTTACAAGTAACACACACTAATAAAATTTGTTAATAATATGAGGAGCCATATGATGGTATATGAGTACAGGTACTATCTTTATAAATTAATTTTTACATAAATTTAAAGCTTTTCTAAAAATTAAAATTCATTGTTTAAAGTTAAACCTAATTATTCTGTTCTAACAGAAGTAGCAACTTGATTTAACTCCAGATTTTTTGACAGTGCCTGAAAGTAGAAATATATCACAATAGATGTTTCCTTTCATCAAGTAATGGCTTCAATTGTGTGGAATATCCCATATTTGAGACTCAAACAGATATTTTCTCTACTTCTGTTACTCCAGTTTTAACACCTGATTTTACTAATGAGGAAAGATGGATGGAATTAGAAGAAATAATTGTCACATTATCTGAACAAGGAATCTTGACTTTTCCCTCTTCATCTTTTATTTTCCCCTCTATCTCAGAATGTTTTATACTGCCTTTTAACATGGATTCAACAAGAGAAAAGAATTGTAACTCTGAACTCACGGTGTGCCAGGCTCTTTACCTTTGGACTTTGCCTGTGAGTTTAACAATGAGACCTGAGCAACATTTGAACAAAACAGTGCCATCTTGAAAGAGTGCTAAAAGCATGAAATGGGCGACTTTGAAGGATGCTGCCACTTCATATCAATTCCCTCCATTTTCCTTTGCAGGGAATCACTTTATTGGGTGGCCAGGCACCATCCAAAAGTTTCCCAACCTCCCTTGGAAGCCAGTGGATGTCTTATGATACAGTCACGGTTCTATCCAATGAGACATGAAAAGTAGAAAAGTATTCCGAAAGGAGTCAGACTGAGCTGCCGTAACCACATCCCAGGCATTAATAATGTCCCTTTGTCCTGCCTGGAGTATGGCTGTGGGACCCACCAGAGGGGAGAAGAAAAACAAAAACAGGAGACAGGGTAGTTTCTGTGATGATGAGACAGTAGATAGCAAGGGTGATCACAAAATCCAGTGAATGTTCAATTTTTAAAATATATTACGTAAAAGGTGCATCACCACGAATCCCTCTTAAAGTCCTCCCCGTCACTTCAGACACTTTATCCCGTCCTTCTTGCTGCTTTCTGAAGCAGGTCTGAAAGCCTTTAATGACTGTTGCGGCTGCATCAGTGTCCTGCATTGATTCAAAATGTTTACTTTTGGGGTCATTTTGACTTTGAGGAAGAGTCAGAAGCCTCACTGAGCCAGACCCAAAGAATAATGTGGATGAAGATATACCATATTGATTTCACAGTCCTGATACATCTTTTTCATGGATTGCACATGACACAAGCATTCACCCTATTTATCTTTACAACTCCTTGTAAGGACTCTCTCGAAAGAGAACTTCCAGAACTGCTTCAGAAGGTAGCAAGAAACATGGGAGAAGTGTGTTCAAGAGGAAATATTTTAACAGAGACGTATGGCAATTTGTCCTTTAGTGTAATTTTTTGATCAGCTGCCATAGCTGCTGCAGTTACTGACACAGATCTTTGCCCTTAATGACATTGTGGAGTCTCACACTAGGCCAAGACATCTAACTCAAGCTCCTTGCTACACAGGAAGACAAAATGCGAATTTGTTTAAGCCATTATTTCGGGTTACACTTATTCATAGCTCAATACAGGTACTCAGCAAAAGACCAATACCTTTTTTTAACCTCATGGCTGGTGAGAGGGTTTCAAACTTTGTGAGCTCTGGAGAACACAGATGTCTCCTTTTATGTCTTCTTCTGCATATGCTTAAAGAACCTTAACTCCTGGTTTTTGGCAAAATAACATGAGAATGGTCTTGTCATGCAGCCATGTGTGGGGATGTTGGTGTTTTATTTTCTGTTAATCCATTTCTTTTCCAAATGGCTGGAAGGATCAGAGTAAATATCGATTACCTAAGACACTGCTAATGGCATTGCTTCTCCTTGGAATCAACCTTGGCAGATAAATAATAAAGCTGCTTTTCTTAATGATCTTTCTAAGCTGCATCAATTTTTCCCATCCCCATAACTTGAATCTCTTTTTATTTTACAACATGACAAAGAAAATACCAGTGACCAAGCGCTTATTGGAAGAGCATTATTAAAGCATGTATATTGACCTCCAAGGCCATACAAGTGAATTATGACAACCAACTATGTAAAGTAAAAGGATTCCTGTTTGTGTATGCCCCTTCCTCAAAAAATGGCTGGTAATTTTTTCTTTGAGTTTGTTCTTTTTAAAAAATTTTAGTAAGTCTTAGGAGCATAATTAGTGACAAAGTAAGTGAAAGCTTTGAACATAGGTCTTTCAATTTTGCTCTAAATTCCACATTATCTGCTTTAAGTCACTGGATATCAAATCATTGCTTTTGGAGAGGAAGCAAGTCACTGGCCTTAGTGAGGAACTGTAAGTGTGGTTATCATTTTTATCGTGGTCCACAAAGGACCATGAGAGATGGTAGGAGAAAGTAAATACTAATTTGGTGCATTACGATTTTACCTGTTCTGAGACCACAAGAATGTAAGTAGTTCACTTCCATACTCCCTAAAATATTAGGAAACTCTCAGTTCATCTATCGCATGTTAAAACTAACAACTGTATAACTAAATCAAAGTCTGACACATTTTAACACCCTGTCAGTCTTTTTGGTAGTCTCTCTCCTCCTTCTCCCCCAAGGACATGTTGTACAATCTCATTCTTAATGCAGGGATCACGTTGTAGCTTTACAGTCACATATTACACAGCTCACTGCACTCACAAAAGGAATAATTAGACTCATACTATTATAATATCTAAGGAATAGCAGGATCTCCCAGATAATATTGATAGGCCCTAGACTTTCCCTATAGTGACTATTTTTCAGAGTGACAAAGTGTTTCAAACACATTATTCTGTTTTCACAAAAAAATTCAGAAGTGTTGACAATTTCATTTACCTTTACATTTAATTAGCAGAGAATCAAATGACACCCAGACAAACTGCATGGTAAGCTGGACGCTGCCATGGTAGGAACAGGCACTTAGACTTCCTAATGTCACATTCAGTGATGCATCATGCGAACTTTTTTTTTCTTTGACCACAAAGTATATGAACTGTTCACCTGTCAGTTAAAATGACTCTGGCAACATCTTCTTCTGATGACTTCTGAAAATAAACCTTCTAGCATCATCTCACATCAAAGTTACAAGCCAATCATTTCAGCACCTCACTAGCCACTTTGAGGGAGTTCATTTGTCACCTCAAAATCAATATTTAAAAGATTGAGCTCCCCTAAACTGACTTTTCCCTTCATCACCTCATGTCTACCAAAGACACCACAATTTTCTGAGTCACCCAGGCTTGAAAAACCTCAAGTTGCCTTTCAGTGCAGGCTGTAGTATTTGGTCTCCATTGCAATTATCAGCTCTGTACTGTAGCACAAAAGCAACCTCAAACAATATATAAATGATTGCACACAGCTGTGTCCAATAAAACTTTATTGACAAAACAGATGGCTGGCAGTATTAAGCTCACAGGCCAACTGCCACACTGTCCTTGCTGCTACATAATCAGATGACTGGACCTCTTCTCACTTCCCTGCCTTAACAATGTTCTCCCTGAACACATTTGTCTGCACAGTCATTTATAGATCAGTATTTTCTAAGAATTATTTGCCTCCATTACCCCATCTCATTCCCTTACTGAATATTTTCAAGTGGCCATCAAGTAGCGATTGGCATACACTTTGAGAAGAGGACAAAGTTGGGCAAAATAATGTTCTGAATAAAATATAGAGCATATTTCTAGGGTGATACTTTTATTCAAGCATTTGAAAGAAATTAATATTTTTACTCAATATTGACAAGGATAAATTATAAGGTAGAATGTCAGCAGGACATACAACTGTAATGTGAGAGACTTCCTGGCTGTGAAGGTTACCACTGTCTATCTAGAGCTTGTCCTGGGACTGCAGAAGATGCCTGAACCCCATGGTTATTAGGAGGTAACTATAAAATAGTTAAGAATCACTGACGGGCCTATCAAATATAAAAGGATAATTTATCAATCTTTTATTTCTTGTGACTAGTCCCACTTCAATTAATACTTTATTATCCTGAGTAGAAATAACCCTGTTCATTTGCCATTCTTCACCTCTTTTGGTAGTTCCAGCAAATTTATTGCCCAATTCAATACCCATATATCCTCCAAGAATTTTTTCTCTATCAAGTTCATTTATTCTGTGACTCAGAAACCTTGTCCAATTGTTAATATTATGCTCTTTACCACACTTTGATAGACAACAAAACAAAAATACAATTCTTGCCCTAAAACCCAATCAGTGATTCACCCCAGTAGAAACACCACCTTTGACAGGTTCTGGTTAAGTTAGAATTAAAGTCCTTCTGTATTTTCTCATTTCAGTGCCCTATTTATGATAATATATTGACTAATCTACTTCTACTTTGAGTCATCTACATTTATGTTCTGTACTCCAGAAAAGAACATGAGATAGCCCTCTTACTATGTGTGTAAATGTTGGCTTTTCCTGTATAACCATAAGCACAGCTATGCTTGCTTTGTGAGCCTGCAACTTCATGTATGCTAGTTGGTTCCCTAAGTATGCTCTGTGCTATTCCCAAAGTGGAAGAAACAAAGCCAGATTCTTTCCTCCGAAAAATAAACTAGTCTGCCGTGTTTAACTATCAGGAGCAAAAACTAAGGCCACCGGTGTCAACACACCTTCCCTATTTGTTCCAAGACTTTCTGGCCTTAAAAAATGTACTGTTGGTTTTAGCAAATTCCCAGAGACTGATGTATCCAGTAAACAGTTTGTGTATCTAGGCAAACAGCCTTCTTCTTAAGACTACAGCCTGTTCTCCTGGGCAAACAGCTAACTTGCCAACAACAGTTTACCGAATTCTACCCCCAGGGCCTTGCCTCTCTGTGCTCCCCGATATTAAACTACTGTGCTGTCTTCTTTGCCTAATCCTCGTCAATCCCTGCCATGAAGGGCCCACATTAAACTGTGTGAGTCTAGGCTTCAATATATGACATAGTTCCTCCATGGTATCCTCCTGTAATGTAGTTTGCAGTATTTTTAATGTTGTTTTCTCTTTAATTGCTGTGTTGTCCTAGTTTCTTACCTTTAATTAGCATCTGGACAGTTCCTTTCTTGAGCAGCTCGTTAAATGCATACCACAGTTGCTCCTTTTGTAGGCAGTCACATTCATGGTTGCTGTCCACATGCCTGAATGACCCCACAGCCAGGAACAAGACAGTGAAGGTCGGTCCCTACCTCCCAAATCTCAGACAATTAATTATTTAAATTAATCAATCCACAGAAAGCCCCCCTCCAGTCAAAGTGACCCATGCCTCTTGCCATAGCTAACCTATACCTTACAGCTCCAGCTTGCTAATGTCCTTGTCTGGCAGACCTCTCTCAACTCTAATCAACAAAAAGTTCTGTTTGTTTTCTCTTTTCTTCTTTTTGTCCTATTTTTAAAAGTCTGAGTGTCATTGTGATATGTCTTCTATTAAATGAAACTTTAAAACACATCTAGTCAAAGGTACGAGTAAGACAGTGTGAAGAAGCTTCCTTCACTTGCTACAATAAGCTACAGAATCTTAGCTTTGCTGATCAACAGGCTATTCTGAAGGCTTTTTTTCTAGAAATTGATGGCCAGCATCCCTTCGATCCTCCAGATTACATTGCTCTAGACTAAAGGGTCAATTCACTGAGTGATGGTAGATTATATTTTTCCCAATGTCTTCATTCTTCTATTTTAAAAATGCAGTTGTTTTCTTATGGAGTAGACATGTTCCTGCATTTATAAGTACTTGATTCCTATATTAACTGACCATAATATGTATTTTATTCAAGCTTTCTTTAGAATATATTTTTTATATGGAAGATATGTTAAAAATGCTTCACAAGCTTTGAAATTCATAAGTACCAAAGCACCAAGAAAATATTTGCTTCGCAAGTCTGTCAGTGAAAAGAAGGGAAAAACCCACACTTCACCTTTCTGATGGACCCACCTCTGTGGGAGGCACTTCCACGCACTTTATGGATTTTACGCTCACTACAACCCCGAGAACAGGATTGTGATCCCTGATGTAACAGCTGAAGAAAATGATTCTCAGGGAAGAGTTTGCCACGTCTTTGCCAGATTTGGCCTCCTGTTATTAACATTCATAACCCTTTCCTTTTACTGAGTGACCATCCTACATCAGTGCTGGGATCAGCACTTCACACAACAGAGCAAAATAGATGTCATTGTCTCCATTGACAGTGGAGGAAATAACTCTCCAGGTGGATTAAGGGGACCTTAAGAGCAAACTAATGGATTCTAAGCCTTTCCTTGATAACGTACCTCTCATCTTACTCAGAATAGCTAAAAGCATCTTCTTTCAATCTCCTGCTACCTCAAGGGAAATAGCAAAGCATCTCAGATCACATGGCCGTGGTCATTCCAAGGTCTCAAGGCCTTATGTTTTCCCCATTTTTAATCCAAGAGTTCCTTTTGTTTTATTTTCAGTGATCTGTTATTCTTTTCCTTAAATAAAGAAGTCTGTTTTCATTCTCAGAGATGTAACTTCAAAAGCTAGTTCTACATGGGCTTCATTTCTTCCCCATATACCCAAAGGGAAGTAATAATGCACTGACTTAAAGAAATGAGCAGACTGACTGAGGAACTTGCATTTTCAAAGCTTAGCATCCCTTGGCATATCACATCTGCTTACTGGGAGTACCAACAATTAAGAACGAAAAGATACAAACAGAAAGGAAGTTACATCAGTTGTATGGATGCCTTCAGTCGCTGACCAGCTAAAACTCACCTTCATCTTTGATCACAATATACGAAGAACATTGAATTGGCGGCACCTCGGTAATTGAAATTCACCCATGTGTGATGATAATGCTTTCAAAAGATTCGGGAGTTCTTGTACAAACATTGAATATGTCCCCATTAAAATGTGACTAATACTTACAAAGGAATGAGGTCATTTTTCAGTACTGAGCAAGAAGCGCCGTTCAGTCAAAGGGGGCACATTTCCACACTTAGGTAACAATAAATAATAAAACATACATCACTAAAACACATGACATCTTCACATTAGAGAAAGGATAACATTCTCAGAGACTATCACGTAAAACAGCATCTTCTCATTTTAAACAAAGCATTGTTAATAACTGACCTCTATCCTTTTGAACACCACCATATAATACAAATTTTAAATATCTGTTCAATTTGATTCATAAGGATGAACCCAGGGATCATTTAATACATTTTAATTGAACATTACAGAATAATAATAGAGATTGTAATAAACAATTTTTCCTGCATAATTTATTTGCCTATCCACTCTTCACAGGGACATTTAATTCATCATTTTCTTTACTTTTTTCCAAAGTGTTTATTCTTTCTTTATGTAACTACATTGGCTTTGGTGTCCTTGAAGGTAACTTTCATGTAGAAGGAAAAGAAGATTTTTTTACTTGTTATACATTTTTAAAGAGAGTTTTTCTTTAATGTTTAAAGAGGCACAGTTTAAAAATCTTATAGTTGATAGGCTAGGCATGGTGTCACATATTTGTAATCCCAGTACTTGGGAAGCTGAGGCAGGAGAATTACCATGGGTTCAAGGCCAGTCTGTGCTACATTGTGAGTTCAAGGCCAGGCTGGACTACACAGTGAGACTCTGTCTCAAAAAAAAAAAAAAAATCTTATGCTTTATAAATACATAAACTTTGAAAGTGACTTATGAGAGTTTTAAAAGTTAATTTTCTGTAAATATTTTAAATTGAATTTATAAGTATAGTCAACCTTTTTAGGTACTTCTATTGTCTACTTAATAAACAAAATATTCCTCCAATACTCATGATTCTTATAAATCTCACCAATTGTACTTGAAAGTACAGTGACTTCATTCCTTATAGCATTATTTATATTAGCAAAAGTGCCTTGTAGTTTCAATTTAAAATCACTAGTATAAGTCACTCAAGTACATATTCTAGGCTGCAGTCAAACAGTGTGGTAGATAGCTTAATATATCAAAAAATTTGAATAGTATATTTTAAGCACTTGAAAATATACCTACAGTTAAAAGGAAATATTATTACTAATGGATTTTATTACCTTCGCTATTTACATCCCTAATTAAAGATTAAAAGCATTACCCACAAATGCATTATGCCCAGTAATCTGAGGTAAGCTTATCTATGTTCAAAAGCCACACACACAGAGGCAAGAGTTTCCAAAGCCCCAGAGGGAATGTCTCAGCCCTTATGTAGGTACTTTGACCACAAAGACCCTGTGCAGTCTCATAGGTTTGGCTAAGTTCTTATTTGAGCATAGATGTTTTCAATCTCCCCTAAAATCATAGCTTAGTTATTTCAGGACTTTAATTTCACTGGTACTTGGTTTACTTAATATACTTTAAGAACCCTCTCTTCTTCTGTTAAGCTCATTGTAATAGAATTCCACAGAATTCTTTGTGTCATTATATGTAGCTACACAATAGCTTTGAACTTGACAGAATTCTCCATTATTTCTATACATTTTTTTCGTGTATGGTAAAGATAGTTATTGCAGTCACCAAAAGAAAATTCAGTTGGCTTCTGTTTATCTCTTAAGTCCATATCACTCTTTGGAGTCCAGCTAATGTTGGCTCTGAGACTAGATGAACCCTGTAGGCAGAGCTCAGAAGTTTTCTTCACTTCTTCAAATGTGTTGCAGACATTCAACGCTCAGTAGGGTTTTGTTGATTAATGATTCTCTTAAAGGAGAAGGTGTTGGAATGTGACTGGTTTAAATACTCTAAAACTTCTTCCCCATGACAAAAGTATAGTCAATCCAAACCAAATTGGATGGGATGGTAGATGCACGGTTTATTATATTCATTTAGAGATTTTTTGGTTGTACGTTAACTACAGGGACCAATACTCCTTGTGTTGGAGCCAAGTGCTTGCCGGTAGGGTGAAAGTAACAACCCATCTGTCTGCCCTCAGTGTTGACTTTGAAGCCTTTTATAACTTAAATCATTTCATTTATAAGTTTTTAAAATATGAATTTAGGTACAGATTACTTTAATGCACTGTAGCTAATAGCATCTTTTCAATGCTTTCAGCAATAATTTTAGATCAAAATTTTGTTTGCTGATTTATTATAGCCAAATGAGTCTTCTTTGTTTGTTTAATCATGTATCTCTGACTACATAGTATATGCAACTATGTTTTGACTTAGAAGTTGAAGATTTCCCTTGAATTTGAAAGAAAATTGGCAAAAATATTCTAAACGAATAATTGAGTTGTTTATGATTTCTCAGTACTTTGGTTGCTTTTGTAATTCATGACATGCCTATTAAACTGATTTAGTCCACCAAATTATTTTCCTTATGAAAATAATTCAGTCTATTTTATTTTAAGTGATAGCCATTTTACCTTTACAAAGACAAAAATGTAAGTAACAAAATCAAGGCAAAGCATCTTCCCCTCCATAGTCTTTAAGGTTTCTTGGTGACAATTTCTTTTTTGCATCAGTAATCAAACTCAGGACCTCAGGCTTGCCAGGCAGGTACTGTGCCGCTGAGTTACGTCCCCAGTCTGACAATTTTCTTTTAAGGTTATCTTCTACCTAAAATATTAAAATTATTAAAATCTTCAAAAATGTAAACATTTCTATTTAAATTTCTGTTGTCCCACATTTCCAAAAATTCTTGGAGGTCAACAGGACCCTTAAGCATATGACACAATTTTCACATCCACAATATTTAGAAAAATATGGCAATTTCCCACTGTTAAACTTACATGGCTTCAGAAATTTACAGTCCTCCCTAGCAATGGAAATGAATCTCAGTCCTTGGCCTCTATGAATTATGACTTGCTTCGCAAGAGATGGTTTCAAATAAACCTATTTGTACAAAGTTTAAGGTTCTGGGTAAACCTGTCCTGACTCTTATAGAAAAAAATTAGTCCCTATTGTTATATTTTGAATTTGAAATGTTCCTCCCAAAGTTCATGTGCTGAAGGAGTGTCTGCCAGCTGGTGGACTTTGTGGGGAGTGACTGGGTCCTAAGGACTCTACCTTCCTCGAGAATATGAACCCATTTGTGAGATAAGAGTTTGACAGGATAATTGGAAGGTGGTGGAGACGGGGCAATGCCTACTTGAAGGGCGTGGTTCCTAGAGCAGCAGCCCCTTCTTCTCTGTGCCTCACTCCCTCTATGCTGCCTGGCTGCCATGAGCCGAACAGCTTTCATTCTGCATGTCCTTAAAGCAGGATGGTTCTGCCTTGAGGCCATCTGACCGTGGAAAGAAATCTCTGAAATCAAAAGCCAAAATAAAATCTTGCTGTATAAAGCTGATTTTGTCAGGTATTTGGTCAGAGCAGCAGAAAGCTAATACACACACACACACACACACACACACACACACACACACACTCACACACACACACACCAATGTGAGAGTTCATCTTCCACAGCCAGAACCAGAGTTTGGGAGCCTCGCCATTCTGCACAATTCTTTGACCCATAAACCGGATGCTCCCATCAATGGAACTGCTGAGCGGGCTGGTTCTGATTCTAGCAGGGAAATTTATACTTCTTAATAGTAGATCCTGCTGACTCTAAATCAGACTTAGTTAAGCAGTCGTCAGTTGCACTTGTAGTTGAAATGTAACCACTGAATTCTTGCCCGATGACCCAAGTCCTCATCTCTCCATTCTTTCCATTCTCTTGTGTATGTCTATCCAAATCTTGGTGTGCCAAACACAGCAAGTTATCTCCTCTAGAGTGTTGCAAGTGTGTGCATTGCCGCGCGTGTTTGTGTGTGTGTGTGTGTGTGTGTGTGTGTGTGTTTACACCAAAAAACAAATGGAATGCAAAACCTCCAAAATCAAACTCCATTTTACTGTATTCACCTTCCATAATGTTTTCACGTTCATCACAGGAACTCATGCGCCAGAGCGTGGGAGTGGACCTATAAGTTCTCCATCATTGCTCTCCAATGCTAATGTAATATCCTAGACAGAGTAATCACACATTCCATTGTTCCTGGAGTTGGCCCTTTCCCAGTGAATTAATGAATGTGTCCTTCTTGGTGACATATTGCATACTTCCCCTAGTATTTCTAGGTTACAATGGTCTATGAGAAATAACGCCAAATTTGCCAGAGCGTGGAAGCACACTTATCAGTCCAGTGCCAAAAGCTTTCCCTTGGGCTACTTTCTCTCTAAACCACACCAAAAATCATTCTACGGGTGAGCAAAGGTGAAGCCCAAGAAAAGGTACTCTCACTTTGCTAAAGACGAGTGAGAAATAGAGATGAAACTGAGGTCTTTCTAGGATAAAAGAGCGGTGAGTTCCAACAATATGCAGCCATCTTAGTTAATGGCACAGCATCCAATAGGTCCACAAGACTTGCGAAGACAATTATCAAAACATGAAAGAGTTTGAGCAAATTGTGTATGCATTTTCTTTGAAACTTTTATTTATTCTGTGATAACTATTATTGTTCCACTGAGTTGACAATACTATTACAACTCATAGAATAAATATATATTGACTAGAAATAAAAGAAGGCTGTTTCTACAATGTTAATATCCTATAATAAATCTTCTTTGTGGACATTTTGTGTGGTGTGTTCATACTTTCCTGTAATCAGTGTCACAGCTTGCTTACTCAGCACTTGTGCTCTGCCGTTACCCCTTTCTGGTACCTGAACCACATGCTTAATGGGTAGGTGGCTGGCCCTGAACTGAGAACTTGGGAGCCACTCTTCTTTTGATACCAAGCGGAATGGCATCCAAAGTTCTGTAAGTAAAACTGCTTATAAATCAGAATTAAATTCCAACTAATTCATCAGTAATACCGTATGAGAAGTGCCAGCATTCAATTAGGTAAAAAAAATAAGCAGCCAATTCCCCCAACGTTTAGCAAATCATTTGTATCTTTGCTGCAATAAGTCCTCAGAGTGATTATTCTATTTTACCTTGATTTAAGATGACAACGTGTGCATTCCCTAAACGTTAATTATGGCAGGATTTTCCCCTTCTCTGTGATAGCAAATAGGTAATTAGATGATCAATTCCAGCATCCTGCCACTTATCTCATTGGAGGCATTTAAAACAATTAGCTCATCTATTTGTTCCCTTTAAAGAATACCAAGCATGGCGCCCTGGGTCTGTGTGGAGGAATTAGCACTAAAAGTGCCAAATGTGGGAAATAAAGTGCAGTGTAGCACATAATGGGGTACAATTCCCAGCCAACAAAATGTTAGATCTGAGGGAATCCCCAAATGGCTCCAGTGCTTCTGTCCAAAATGCCCTTCCCAGGTGCAGGATTTTCAGAGAATAAAAGGATACAGAATGATAATGTTATCTTTAATACTTTGCTATGGATACCCCTGTTTAACAAGGCTTTAATTTTGTTCTATAGAAACCTGGCAAGGTAAGGAAACATGAAAACACATACTGAAAAAAGCTAAGGGTGTGTATAATTGAAACAAAATAGGAAAACTACCTTTTAAAATGATATAACCTGCTTGAATCCCATCTATATTTATCACAAACAAAGGATTTCAGATAATGCACAGATGATATGGATTTTTAAAAGCACAGATAATATGGGTAAATATCTTGCATGGAAATTTAAGTAATTTTGAAGTTTGCTTTTATTGCTATGTCATGGTAGAAACTGGACTGTTCGCAAAAATTTTTAAGGCATAGAGTTTCATGAGATATGGTGGAAAAGCAAGCAGCCTCCATTTAAAATTGATTTTTTTTTCCATCTTTTAATTGCTAAGGGACCTAATACAGAAATTGTCTTGCTTGAAAAACTTTGTGTTTTCCTGGTTTCACTGATGTAGAAGTTAAAAGCTTCCACCTCTTCTCCTGGGTCAGTACATCAACTGAAAACACCTTTAAAGAGGACATAGGCACATAGCAATTCATTTTTGAAAGTTGCAGAGAGTCTGTGCTCTGGGGAAAAATGCACACTCACAATGTCTGATAGGGTTTTCAGGGGTGGAAAAAAAATGCTTTGTGAACAGCCTAAGAACTGAGTCAATGTTGGGTTTGCTCGACTGATGGTCTCCATGGCATGCTTGAAGGAGTTCTGGAGAGACCACTCTACCTCAAATTACTTCTTCCCCAGAAGCCAGGACCTATACTTTTTAGTTTTCAATGACTTTTAGACTTCAGAAATATTGTAAGTGGAAACATATTGAGCTATTAACCATATAATATCCAAAGTGCTCATAGTACTGTAGCTCAACTGTCATGGGAAAGACCAAGTGCTTTGGGCAACAGAAAATTGGAAGGAAAAAATAAAACCCTAAGAAGAAAAGGATGGGCCTAAGAGGAATTTTGGCCACTTCACCATCTTGGCCTAGGCTTCCTTGAGGATGACACAAGTTAAATTCAGAAGTAGAAATTTGGTCTCTTTCAGATTTTCCCCATGTATTAGACTTCGTACTGGGCCATAATTAAGAGATGGCAGTTTCTTATTATTTTTCCATTAATCCTTTATATATTTTTCATGTATTTTTATGTCTATCTGTGTGACTCAGGAAAATCATTTAACTTTCCCAATGTTTAATTACTATGTGAATCACTGAGATTTGACAACCACATGCAAAGTATTTAGTATAAACAAAGTAATCAAGAAATAGTAATTAATATTCAGGAGTAGCCAAAAAGAGTTGTTTAGCTAAGGATGATTTTAAAAAATGCACTTCTGCTTCAAATATTTGAGACTATAACTGTATAACTATTATTCTTATAGGTCAAAGTTAATGGTCTCAGGCTGAAGCTTATAATTAATTTGAAGCAAATAATAGCTGAACAAATACTCTGAACTGAATATTTATCAAGAGATTTGTGTTACCCACATTTTTCCTTACAACTGTCAGTTGAACAGGTTGGGGTGTGGCAGGCAATAATAAAATAAATAAGATAACCACAAATTTAGGTGGATTCTTAAACCAAATTTAGGATGGTCCTCACTAGCATGCTCTTTAGGCTGCCCGTTGTGTTAATTTCAGTTGTGAGACTCGATTAGTCTATTCTAGAAGCAAATCTGAATTCATATTTCAGTGTTTTATCATTTCTCCATTCTTCTATCTTTTCATGGTGATCTTGCTTTTATTTCCATTCTTTTACAAATGCATAATTTGGGGAGATTCCACACAATTTTTCCTTCTTTTTGCAAAGGAGATTACTCACTTTTCTGTCAGAAATAATTTTCAGAAAGGATGTTATTCTAACGTGAACTGCAGATTTCATTTCTATCTCTAACATATCTGACATCTTCTGGAGGGTAGCTTTTCATTTTATGACCATCCCTCATACACATCATTTATAAACGGGTGATACTACTTATCATGTAAGAATGTAGTAAAAAAATGATTCGGAAAAATGTCAAAGAATTGCTTCAAGTGAACGTACATGAATTGTAGTTTATTATTAATTACTGATAATTCAGTAATATGACTATGAGAACACTACATATTTGGGTGCTTTTATCATCTTGTTCCTATACTTGAGGCATTCATTTATTTTTTGCTTATTTTGTAAGCAAAATATATTCTTACAACTGTAAAGTAGTAGTTTTGAAATTCTTTAGAATTACAGTACAACTTTGCAAGACTACCTAAGAAAAGTTCCCCAAAATGTTCTGGTAACTACCAATTTGCACCTCAATTCCTCTAAGAAACCCCCAAGTGAGTTTCTTATATAATTTTATCCTAATCTACGAAGTATATGTCTTTGATTCTGGATTAAATGAAGAATTAAGGTACTTACAGATAAGCATCACTGATATTTTACCAACGGCAATATCAAATTAGTCATTTGGAGATAGGTTTTTGGCAAGGAAAAAGCAGAAGTTAGCTGGATAGAGCTGAGTCATTAATCAGAGTTTGGGATTTGAGGTCTACTTGGGGCCTTCAGCCATGACTAATCACAAAATTTGACTGAAAGGACAATTTCCTTAATTGCGCTTGAGAGAAAAGACTGTCCAACCAAGCCACTTCCAACTCCCTCCATGTTACCTGACTGAATAATAAATTTGCAAAATGTGTTTCAGAAACAGCATTCAGCACACTGTGTCATTGTAGCCTCATCTTCAACGGGATGTGTTCCTTCTTCTAGAGAACTTCATTTTAAAATACCTAAGTCTAAAATGGGTGCTCCTCAGAGTCATCAGTTTCTGAAGGGCTTCAGACTTCATCTGTTTAGCTTCATGTTTCTCCTAGGAGGCTTCTGAGTCTCATAGAGCATAAGTGACAGACCAGGGAGCTCATTTACGACAGATTTGTAACAAGGAGCTAAGCTTTCTAGTAACATGATGTCTACACTTAGTCAGCAACTGTAAAGATGGAATTATGTGTCTTGTATTTGTTGCTTTTACATTACTGAAGAAATTACTCTAGAACTTTATTGAGGTCAAAACCAGTATTTAGAAGAACTCCAAAGTCATAAAATTCTACTCTTATTTACATTTTTAATTTAAGTTTTTACAATATTATTAAAAGGCCAGGGATATAGCTCAGCGGCACAGCACCTGCAACTGGAAGGTCCTGAGTTCGATTCCTGATGCCAAAAAAAGACTGAACTATTGTTAGTTATTTTTCTTATACATTATTCGGGTGGACATCTCAGAACAAGGTTCTGATCTCTCAACAGCTAGCAGAAATGTTTTATCTGTAGTACTGTGTGTTCATTTTAGCCACTGATTTTCAACTAGTGGTTGGAACATCCAGATCAGGAAATGGTCCTATTCTTTTCGTTTATCAGTTGCAACTCCACACTCCCTTTGCTTGCCGTCATCGTATACATAACGAGACACCACTTGCACTAGTTTCCATGGAATGTACTAACTCCAGTCAAGCTGCTGGGAAACGCGCTGGGGTGCTGTTCCCTTGAATCCCATTACAGTTCATCTTTCCAGAATTCCTCTGAAGCTCAAGTATTTTCATAGTGATGATAAAGAAATGGTCTCAATAAGAGTGCAACAGTTCAGCAAGTCCCTGTTCATCAAGCCCCAACTCATAGGTTAACATCTTTCATTTCACCAACTTATTTTTGGAATGGGATTTTTTCAGTGTGTTCTTGGCCACAAGTCTGAGAACAGCAGGGTTAATACAGTGCATGGTGGAGCTCGCCCATCTGTTCTGGTTTCTGTCCAACCATGTCATTTTACGAGCTCTCTCTAGGAGAGTTTTGGTTATCCAATTTGTACTACTCTCTAATATAAACAGCCTGGTATCACTTGACAAGATCAGTGAGCCAGACCAAACGATGTAAAATTTCTAGCAGCAAGTGTAATTAAATTAGAAATGCTTTAAATATGTGCATTATATCTAATTTTCTCTTCCTTGTACATTTGGATCACAGATAATACATGTTTATTATAAAAAATTTTAAAAATAAAAACAAATAGAAGATATAAAAATTACCCATAAGTCTACCTCCTATGAAAGCCATTGTTAATGTGTTGGTCTATATTCTCCCATATTCTATCAATGTCTATGTGTGAATACACAAAAGTGCATTTATAAAAATCTTCACAAAATTTAAATAAATTCATTTTTACCTCACAATACACAGAGTATTTTCATATGTTATATATGAATATATAGATATAGATATAGATATATAATATATACTTCTCCCTAAATGTTGAATAAGTAGTTATTATGTTGAAATTACTGGGTAATTTTATTGATAATGTGCACGTTAATGCTATGCATTTTAGATGAAATTCTAAGAAAATCTAAATAGAAATAGCTTTTAAAAACTTGAATGTATTGGCTAGTCTAAAAGACTGAACAGTTTTTATTTTGTGGTTCCACACAATTTTAAAGATGAATGAGTTGACTGGCATAAGTATTTCCTACTATTACTGAGTGGATTGTCATAGCACACCTTTCTCAACTTTAAATATCGATTTTTATACACTAAGATGATTGCAAGCACATCTACTATAGGACTAATAGGCTTCTAATGTGGAGAAGTTAAAAGAAACCCACGCTGTACATAACAGATCGTGTGGAGGAAGTGAAAACAGACAAGTCATGTTGCGTTACAAATCCATACAGGAGATCCTTTCCTTTAAAATAAGGTTTATTAAAGGGTTTCTATAGTCACAAGAGCCTAACAAAAAGTGCAACCAGACCCTACAGAACCATATTTTCTGTTTCATCTCCAGCAAACTTCTTATGCCCAGGCCACACAGTCATGAAATTAGTTCTAAAAATGTATTAAAAGCTTTTCCTTCCTACAAGAAACATTTAATTAGAGCAGTGCAGATATAATGCCTCCAGCAATCAGAGCTCTAATCTCCACGGTGGTCCATTTCTGATGGGAAAAAAATTGTATTGGATTCATAGTGACTTCCTGGAAAAAGTTGATATATTTCAGATCTTTTCAGGGATTGGAAAAAATGCACACAACAATGATTTAATTATTATTGCATAATAAAATCTCAGTTTCCAAAAACCTATTTCTGTGTGTCAAGATTGAGGTGGCCTCATGTGTTACATCATTGTAATTTCCATTTCTAGTAAATAGTTTCCAATACAAATGTTTATGATGGCTATCATTCGCCCCACAGCATCCCCGATTCTCAAAAAAGCTAGAGAGGCATGATCAGGAACAACTGTTGAAGAAAAAGTATTTAATGCCTTCTGCCACCTAGCTAACTCTCACTCCCTGCCATCCCCAATAAAGGGTACAAGATAAAGACAGAGAGATTGGGATTAGAAATTCCTGAACTCTTAAACTAGAGCCCAAACTCACTCTAATCATTTTAAGAAATAATGCCATATAGAGTGCAAATGGGATGGAACCAGAAAAGGTCATTATATGTCGTATCACACTCTGCTTTTTTTGGAGAAAGGAGTGTAATGTTTTGAAAATATTTAACAGAAGTAATTTTTACCCCGAACTATACTTCATAATGAGGCTGACTCCAAGGAAAGACAGTGGATGAAACCGCATGCACTCACCTGGAGTAGTTTAGCCTAAGCCATCAGTATTTGTGACAACACCTCCAAGCCTGGGATTCCAAGATCTGAAACACGCAAAACTAAGTCTATAAGTAGCATGGCTATGCCCCGACATAGTTTTCTTCTAGCTTACTGTGCTAAAACACAAGGCTCAAATATATTGTGCTGAAATGAAGGCACACTGCTTTTATGGAAAAGGAGACTTTCCCTACTCAGGAAACAATAGCACCAGGGAAGTAATTGAGTTACTATAGTGAAATCTAGGCCTAACAAGAACTAGACATGACAAATTTCATATCTGGTACATAAATTTGACCAGCAACTGAGACAATCTTGTGAAGAGACATTTCTTCCTTTGTTAGAACTTGAAATTCTTTAGCATCTTTCTCCTAAAATTCAATTTGCTGAATTTGTTCTTTTTCTAGTTCCTTGAGATAGGACACGGATTATTAATTCTTTTTTTGATATAGGCCTTCATAACTGTAAATTTTCCTTTTAAGGCTGCTTTTGCTGTATCCTGTAAGTCTGACATGTTATATTTCTTTTCTTTTTGTCCCACAATATTTTAGCTTTTTTCTTTTCTTTATTTCTTCTGTAACTCATTAGTTGTTTAGTAGTTTTTGTTTAGTACTTGTGTGTTCTCAAAGATTTCATCTGCTTTGATTTGCAGTTTCATGCCATTATAATCTAAATGAATATTTGATATAATCTAGCTAGATTTATTATGCTTTAGAAGAAGGCATGATGGTGCACATCTGTAATCCGAGCTCTTGAGAGGCTATGGCAGGAGGATTGAAAGTTTGAGGCCAGTCAGGGCAAGGTACTGAGTTTAAGGCCAACCTGAGCTACATAGTGACATCATCTCTCAAAAAAATTTACAAGCTAACATAGGACGTATTCTGGAGAATATCTCATATGCATTTCAGAGAAATGCATGTCCTACACTTGTTAGATGGAATGTTCTATCTATGTTTGTTAGGTCTGTTTGGTCCAAAGTTTATTGATTTTCTGTCCATATGACTTTTCCAGTGTTGAAAATAATGGAATTGAGCTGCCTGACTGTTGCAGCATTGCAGCCTACGCTTGCATTAAATTTATTTATTTGGATGTTTTGTTTTGTTTTGTTTTGTTTTTGAGACAGGGTCACACTATGTAGCCCAGGCTGGCCTTGAACTTATGGTGATCCTTTTGCCTCAGTCTCCCAAGTGCTACGACTGCAAGCGTGCACCACCGCATCTGGTACACTTTAAGAGTTGTTTTATGTTTTAAGTTTATTTGATCTTGGATGCATATATATTTATGATTATTATGTTTTTGTCAACTGTCCATTATCATTATGTGCAGATCATCTATGTCTTTTTCTATAGCTTCTCACTTGAAGTGTTTTGTCTCATATAACTGCAGGTATCTTCTCTTTCATCTCATGGACAGTATTTTACCAGCCCTTCATTTGCAGTCTGTGTGTTTCCCTTCTAGGAAAGTGAGTTCCTCTGTCCACAAATAAAGAAGCAGGAAAAAAAAAAGTAAGCTAAAAGTTAATGTAAAGAAGGAAACAGTAAAAATCAGAGAAAAATAAATGAAAGGGAGACTGTAAAAAAACAACAGAAAAATCAATGGAAAAGACTTGCTTGGGAATTTTTCCTGTCTTTTTTTTTTGAGACAGGGTCTTGCTATGTAGTTTGGCTGGCCCTGAGTTCACCTTGTAGCTCAGGCTGGCCTTGAACTCAAAGTGATACTCCTGCTTCAGCCTCCTGAGTTCTGGGATTGCAGAGGTGAGCCACCATGATGGGCAAGACTTGGTTTTTGAAAAGGTAAACAAAATCAGCAACAGATGATTGGGTATATAGTTCAGTGATAAAGCCATAGCCTGATATGTATGAAGCCCTGGGTTCAACCCATCAAAACACCTATGCTATATTATTAAAGGAATAAAGAAAACTACTCAAATAAATATGATCACAACTGAAAGAGAAAACATTACCACTGATAACAATGAAATATAAAGTGTCATAAAAGACTTCTATGAACAATTACAAGTCAGTAAGTTAAATAACCTAGAAACTCCTAGACACATACAATCTACCCAGAGAAAATCACGAGAAAGTGAAAAATTTGAAAAGGCAATAATGTGTACATCTGCCAAATCAGTAATAAAGAGTCTCCCATCACAAAGAAATGATAAGTGCTTAAGGTGATGGGTATAATAATTACCCTAATTGACCATTACACTAGTTATACATGTACCAAAACATTATGGTGCATCCCATCAATGCATACCATTATGACGTATAGAAATAAAGTCAATCTCAAAATTACAAAGTGGGCCATGATGTTAAAAAAGGCTATCAATGAAAACAAAGTATAAAAGAGTAAAAAGGCAAAAAGTAAAGCTTTCTATACAAGGAAATTCCAGAACCATACAGAATCACTTTTAAATTCTACCACACATTTAAGAATCAAATGAGAATTCTTCTCAAATGCTTCTGAAAAGTTGTAGTAGAGAGAAAACTTTCAAATTAATCATGAGGCCAGAAATTCACTGATACCAAAACCAGAAAAGAGCATTATAATATAATAAAACTATAGATCAAAACCCTCAGTTGACAAGTCTTCAACAAACATTAACAAACAGTTCAAGAACACATGAAAAGAATCGTTTACTATCATGAAGTGTGATTATTCCCTGTGTGGTTCAGCATATGAAAATCAATGAATATGTGACACCAAATGAAGGATAAAAATCACATGACTACCTCAATAGGTGCGGAAAAAGCATGTGACAAAATTTATTACTCTCCTGCAGAGTAAAACAGAGTGAAATATAAGTAAAAACTTAGATTAAGTAAAGGGGAAATATGCCTAGACATAGAAAATACCATATATAACAAATGCATACTTAACATCATTTTCAGGGGTGATAAGTTAAAAGTGTTTTCTATAAAATCAAGGACAAGATAAGGAGGCCCATTAATTCTTTTCAAAACAGTAGAACTCCTACCTAAAACAATTAAGAGAAAAAAATAAAATAAGAAGCAAACAAGCGAATTCTCTCTGTTAGACAATATGATTTTATATACAGAAAACCCAAAGATCCCACCGTTAGAACCAAGAAATGAATTCAAGTATGTTTCAAGATACAAAATAAACACACAAAAATAAGTAGAATTTCTGTATACTAATAAAGAACTACCCAAAAAGGAAATTAAGAAAATACTCCCCACTGACAAATTGTCAATGTCAATTTTCATACAGATAGAAAAGCAAGCCTCAAGTTCATATGCAACCATGAAAGCCTTGAAAGTGAGAACAGCCCTAAGCAAAAAGAACACAACTGGAATTGTCATATATGCTAATTCCAAAATAACATTTTATGCAGCAATTGTCATCAAAATAGCATGACATTGACACAAAATAGACACTTATGAAAATAACAGGTTTGAAAACACAAAAATAAATCCACATTTGTAATCTGTTGATTTTGAAAAAAGTCCCAAGAACACAAAGTGAAGAAAGGGGAGTCTCTTCATTAAATGGTATTGAAAAAATGGAAATTCACCCGCAGAAGAATGAAATTAGATGATTGTCTTAGACCATAGATCAAAAATAACTCAAAATGGAGTAAAGATTTAATTATGAGACCTGAAATTATAAGAGTAATAAAAGAAAACCTTTATGACATTGGTCTGGTAAACAATATGAATCAACAAACCAAAATATTGTGCATGTACCAGAAAAATTATATGAATTTGTTATTATTTAAAACTTTCTAATCCATAATTTCATTTAAATTATTCTTAAAAATGCTCAAACCTAGGTCTATCAAAGAAGTTTAGAAAATTTCAGATAAAAATACTTCTATCTACTAATTTTAAAATTCACTTATAAAAGAAAAAAATCAGTACCCTCAGAATACTCCTTGTAGGACCCATTAGCCAGTAGAAAACAAAAAGAATATCAAAAGTAGCCAGGCGGTGATGCACATCTACAAGGCTGAGGCCAGAGGATCAAAAGTTCAAAGCCCACTTGTGTAACTTATTGAGCTCCTGTCTCAAAAACAGAAGAGCACAGGCTGCGTGTCAGGGGTAGAACGCTTGCTTAGCACATACAAAGCCCTGAGTTTAATCCATGGCACCAAAGAAAAATGTCAAGAAAAAATGATTGGAAAAAATTGTATCGTAAGAATTTTTATACTAAAAAATTTGATATAAATGAGTCACATATTCATGAATCTTACTTAAAATGCAGTCATCAAAGATCCTTCTAATACTGAAAGATATTCACCAGAAAACTGAGAAGAACCAAGTGAAAACATTAATGGATGTAGAGGATATAAAATAATCAATTCATAGAAACTTTATAAGTCAATCTAAATAACTATTGTATATAGGGATACAAAAGGGGTGAAAGTGTCAGAAAAGCATTTTAATAAAAGTGCAAGCTTTTATAAAAGTGCATGTAACACTGTTACATGGTAGATGATGAACTCTAACAAAAATTTCAAACTGCTGTATATTAGCAAGATAAGAAGAGAGTGGAGAGAAACAAAGGCATATGCAATATACAGCACCTTTATTGGACAATCTTCAGATATTCTACTCTCTTTTCTGTTATGGACTGTTAGAGTATATACAGAGAGAGATGGGCTACATAGGGATCTGTTTTAAAATGTTGTTTTAAATAAATAAGCACTGAAATTTAAAACAGACTGCATGCTGTTCAAATTGAAGATTTTAAAAAAGTAAATCCATACAGAAAGAAACGTAAAGCATATAACAAAGGCAGAAGGCAAGCAAAGACGCTGTGACCGTGTGTGTTTGGGCCAAAAATGTAAATAGTATATAGGCATCCCTCCCTACTGCTAAAAGCGGTCACACAAAGAACTCTGATAGGTGACTATGGGAAAGAAATCCTTTTGCATAGTGAAAAATTGGCCAGTGTAAAAGAAAACCCAAGTATAATGGCAAGATCAAAATTCAGAAAACGCAACGTACGGTTCATTCCACAAAGAAAAGCAACTTTTCACCTTGATGTCATACCAGCTGATATTGGATCAAACTATCTACAGGAAAAATTCTTAAGAATATAATGAGAAATTCACAAGAAGACAAGTAATGCAATATTTTAAAAGACTGTGGTGGCACCACATGGCAAAAGGATAGAATTTCTTCCATGTGGGGCCAAGACACAAATTCCCGGATTCATGTGCCACGGAGTGGAGAATGTAACAGTAAACCTCAGGGAGCAGTTCCATTTCCAGTTCATATGCCCAGAGCAAGTCTGCTGTGTGCCCCAAGGGATGCTTATCGAAACACTCTTTCTAACGACAAGATTTGTGAACAGTAAATGCCCATCATTAAAGCAATGGACATATAAAATTTTGAATAGTCATCACAGAAACCATTCACAACATACAAAATAGATAAATTCTTGCTATATAGATCCTACTGGGTAAATCTCAAAAGAGTAATGAGTGAATAAGAAAAGGCAGAATTGTATATAGTGTGTAATACTGACAGAAGTTTAAAATTTAAAATGATAATATATGACATTGTTAGAACATAAGACATGAATATTAAAGAACAAGACAAGTACACACCAAAGTCTTAATCATTTTCATCATGAGTAAAGGAAAATGGACTATGAATCTGACTAAAGTGGGCTTTTAAGTGTAGTTTTATTTCTTTAAAAATGAAGGAAATTGTATAAGGATAAAAGTTAGTGCTCTGTTACTTACTGTAATGGTGACTCACAGTAAAATGCGTACTCAAGAATATGCCAGTCTTAATTGCTTTTATTACAAACAAGAAAAAATGTTTACAAATTTATGGATTCAGCTTGCAGTAAAGAACGATCTTCTAACTAGTTTAATTCTGTAACAGTGCAATGATGCTAAAAAATGAAACAAAATTAAAACACACACAGACACACAGACACACAGACACACACAGACACACAGACACACACACACACACACACACACACACACACACACATTTTTTCCTAGTATGTCTCCAGTTGAATTGTGACACCTATAGTCCCAATGCCAAATTATTTGGTAGAAATTCTTAGATAAGGATACAGATTCTGTTAAATGCCTCTTACCATGTTTCTACCACAATATCCTGGTATTTGAACAGAAGAAACCACAGATTGGGCAGCTTTAAGCCAGATTATATCCCACGTTTGATCCTTATCCAACGAGGACCCAAAACAGCCCCATATAATGAACAGGAGAGTGAGAAGGAAAGGGCATAGGGAGCAGCGGAAGGAGAGGGAGGGCAGAAAAGGAGAGAAACAGACATGATAAAGGTGACAGATAGACGACATGGAAGATATTTTAGCAGTGATATTTACCTTTATTTTTCTTTGCTTAACGAGCTAGTCTATATATATATATATATATATATATATATATATATATATGGCACTCAATATTTTTCCATTTTGTTTTTCTTTTTTTTCTTAACTTCTAACAAAATCCTGTTTTACGAGTTAGAATATTTTACTGTCTAGTTAAACAAATCTCCCTCCCCCAAAAAATATTGCTAAGACTTCCTCAGTCTTACCAAGCAATGGGATCTGTTTCATATGCTGAAGCTCTTTTAAAGGCAAAAACTATGTCCAGTTCGGAGTAATCTCAAGAATCATCCTGGGAAATGTCCAGTATTATTTCAGGAACTACCACTGTTGGCATATTGTATCTTATAATGATGAGAAAGATTCATATTTCTTTAGTTGAGTAAGTCTCTTGAGACATGTTGTAGGGCATGTTTTTGGAATGCACAAAACAACTTATACTATCTAAGTGTATTCTCCCTCATTTTTTCAGTTTTTTGTTTCCTGAAATAATAATAACTGAATCTGTGCAAATCTGATGGGTTCTACTCTTTGTGTTAACATGTTATAGGGATATGGGTATATTAGATTTAAAATCAAGTGAGACTGAGTATTGTTTAAATATGGAATGTTTCTTTCATTTATGAAGAAAATCGCTTTCAATTTCAGTGATATACTGAGCATAAATAAGATGTAAATATATAAGCACAAAGATGATGGGAGATCATCGACAGCAGACAGAGTCTACAATACCAGACAGCAGACGTAAGAGAGGGAAACTGATTCAATAAAAAGTGAAAGGAGAAACCAAACTTTGTAAAACACCACAGACAATGATCCAACTGGAAGCCTGATAGAAAACAGCAAATGTGTTTACACTGTAGAAGGATTTGGTGAAAGGCTGAAAATGTGAGAATCATCCAAAGCTCATATAAAGAGCAGCTACGATTTTAACATTCTGTCCCTTGCAACCCCAGGACTATGCCTTCCCATTCACCTGTCACAGAAAATGAGGAAGAAAGGGGTAGATTATTTTCTCTGGCATTTTGCTGTATGAGAAACCTCACGCCCCCATCTAAAGAGAACACACCACTCACCAAGCTCCATCCACACACAAATTCCATGGCCTTTATAATTGCCTCAGTCATCTCTGTGACTAGTCTTCTCTGTGACTGGTCATTTAAGGAAAACTTTTATCCTGAAAGACAAAACGACATAGAAAAGGAACTCACAGAAAACAGGAGACAATTCTGGAATAAGAGTAGATGCAGAAAAAGCTTTTGATAAGGTCTAACATCCATTCATGACTTTAAAAAGATCCTACAGAACATAGGAATAGATGGTCCTTACCTCACTCTGATAAACGCCATCTATGACAAACCAACAGCCAACATCATACTAAAGGGACAAAACTACAAGCTTTCATTCTCAAGTCAAGAACAAGGATGGGGGTATAGCTCTGCGGCACAAGTGCCTGCCTGGCAAGCACAAGGTCCTGAGTTCGATTCCAGTACCAAAACAATAAAATAATCAGGAACAAGACAAGGATGTCCACTGCTACCACTCCTGTTCAATATACTTCTGGAAACATTAGCCAGAGCAATTAGACAAGAAAGATAAATAAAAAAATAAGGATTGGAAAGGAAGAGGTGAAATTATCATTGTTCTCAGGTGACATAATACTGTACAAAGAAGACCCCCAAAACTCCACCAAAAGATTTATAGATTTGAAAATCAAATTCAGTAGCATAGCTGGGTACAAAATCAACACTGGATAATCAATAGCATTCCTGAATACAAACAACAAACACAGAGTGAGAAATTAGGGAAACCACACCTTTCACAATAGTATCCAAGAAAATTTTAATTTTTAAAATAGATTCATAATTTTGCAACTTGAAGACTTCCGAGATACATAATTGCACTAAAAGGGAAGCAAATCTTAATATCATAAGACTTCCTGAGAATAAAAATAGGGTATTATAGAACAGCAGAGAATAACTTAAACCTTCTGAGTAAAAGTTTCATTTAACTTAAAATTCTATGTCATGTCAAATTATCATTTAGTTAAGAGATTTAATAGTCATTTTCAGGTAAATATATTCCCCCAAACCTACTTCTATATCAAATTTAAGGTATCTACTGGAAGAAGTTTTCCAAACCACTCAAAAGAGTAAACCAAGGGTGAGACACAAGGTGGTCAACACAAGAGGAACATTGCAAAATACATAAAGAATGAAGCTAAGGGGAAATCCTCAGGGGAGCTCCAGACCTATACACGAGAAAGGAATAGGGTAGGACTAAGGTGAGGCACCTGGAAAGGAGTTTGTTTCTCCAAGGGAAAATCTGTTAATCTACTAATGGCTTACCTTACAAAGACATTTGTGTAAAGATTAGAAGCAAATTAAATAACTAACAATGAAAAAACTGATTATACTAGGAAGTATGATTTTCATACATGTTATTTGGCCTAGCTGTAAACAGTATTTGACTACTAATTATAAATTACATGTTGCAGAGGGACTTAACTAAAAAATATAATGGCATCATATGGGGGGAATAGGATAAAGGAATTGGAGGGACAGTGAGGGTAGGTGTACTCGTCAGCTTTTCCACTGCTGGTACAAAATTCCTGACACTCACAATTTATTTTGCCTCATGGATTTCAGGAGATTCAGTCTATGGTTCACTGACTCCAAAGCAGAGCAGCATGGCAACAGAGCAGGGCAAAAGAATGCTGTTCATGCCTTAGCAGCCAGAAATCAGACAAGAGAGTGGGAAAAGAGAGGGCCCTTCCCAGTTTCACCCCAGTCCTCCTCCTCCCAGCACATTCAGTGCCCGCACTTTCCAATCACTGTTCAAAAGTCCCACCGTGGAACATTAGACTTTGGGAGACCATTTTAGATTTAAATCATGACACCAGGGGATACTATGTGTAAAATAAACAAACAAAAAATACAAAAAAAACCCCTTATTTTCCAAAATAAAAGGAAAGAAGATAATGTGTAAAATAGAAACAAACCACTCTTAATTTCCTACCATCTGTTTTTAAAATTCTGTACCATTTTATTTTTCTTTCTCTTAAGAAAAAAGAAAAAAATTAAATAAAATGGAAATGGGAATATAAATGTTACTATGTAATTAAATAGAGGTACAAAGAGCTGACAAAGTGACAGCAGGTCTGAAGTGACAAGTTACAGGGTAAGGTGGTGCTATATGGGCATATGCTACTGATTTCCGTCAGATGGGCCCTTTTTAATGTTTTAATGTTTCCATGCTCATAATAAAAGTTAAAAATGAAAGCTCACATTACTGGGAATCCAACTTGGGACCTTGCACTTGCCGGACAGGGGGCAGGCACTCGTCCTGCTGAGCTATACCCCCAGCTGGATTCTTAAGTATAAATGTAAGTCCCCTTTACAGAGTGGAGCTTTTGTGTAGGTGGGGAGAGTCGCGAGACAATGCAAACGAAGCTCCAACAACGAGGGTACGAGGGTACGTGAATGAACTCACCCAAGCCCCGCTGTAGGTCTGCCCCTACGGCAAGAAGACAGGTTTGTGGGCCACCTAGTAAGAATACCAACGCAAACAGGCAAGAGAAATCCTGCTTTCCTCCTCTGTCTGCCACTGTTCTTGTTCTCTTGTATTTTAACTTCCGGTGCAGCTGCAGAGGAGCCCAGAGCCCTCATTCCATTTTCACTCTTTCCTCTTGCAAACACCATTCTCTTGTGTCTACCTGCATTTTTATCATAATCCTTGTTTTTGAACTTGTCACCTCCATATTTTCCCTTCATCTCCTTGTCCTGTGCTACTCAGTGAAAAATATGATGATCTCCCCCTATTTTCTGTGTCAGTAGGATGCCTCATTATTAAACCGTCTGTCTTTCCATGTTCCTTTGCTTTAACTGTCCATATCTATCTACTTGTTAATGGTCACAGTCTTCACTGGTACCTTGATGCCTAAGACACTTCAGCACTGAGATCTGGTTAGAATTCATTAATGTGAGTGAAGATGCTTTCCCTAGAACCATGTATGTAAGATCCGCTTCAACAAATGGAAACCTGCTTGAGGAGCAGGTGAGTGTGAACCATTGCTAGGTCAGGGTGAGGTAACCATGAGCATGCAAGTAAGAGCTAACATATTGAATGACTGTCACTGTGTAATTTAACTTTCAGATAAGTGCATAGATATTAACAAAGATTTTATCTTTGTTAAGTGCCTTAAAGATTTTTCTCCATCTAAAATCTATGGAAAAATTAGTATGTAGTCAGAAATACTGCCATCTTGTTTTGCTTTTTTTTTAAAATTATGAAAAGAAAAATCCACTCTGCTTATTGCACTGCCAGTGAAATACTTGTAAAATAACATAGATAGCACCCCTTCATTTTTCTATAAATGGTGTAGAGCTGAGAATTGGAAAGATCGGGTCAGGAAAAATGAAGACTAATGCCTAGGATCCCTAAAGAAAGTCCTCTCTCATTGTCCTGAGTGAACTCCCTGTCCTTCAAAGACAGTTCAGAGCAGGGCTCTCCAGCTTGGGTGTGCCAGTATAGTAGAGGATGGTGAAGCACTCGGTATGACTAACATTTACATTTTGAAAGTATGATTCCGGCTTCAGGATTGAAAATAGATTTGCAAGGGTGAAAGTACATTCGGGATGAGTTATGAGACCCTCTGCAGTGGTACAGGTTAAGAGCAGGTAGCAGCCTAAACACATGCTACAAGGCAGATAAAGAGTGAGACTCAAAAAATGTTGAGGCAGTAAAACTGACAAAATTGTTAATAATGACACCCGGTGCTCTGTGTTGCTGAGCTTGGCACATTCCGCTCGAGTGCGATGTGCTCAGTGAAGCAGGCGCAGAACTCTATTATCCCGGGCACAACTGTGTCCACAGGGAGACCCTGCGTTGGCTTGAGTTCCAGTTGAGAGTGCCTCTGGAACTTTTTTTGCAATTTTACAGGAACTTAAAACGATGAAAATTATAATAAAAATTAAATTGTGCCAATTGGTTGTTATGGCTTGTCATGGTTTCAGAATGATTCCTGGCCACATGTTCATAAAATACGTGCTGTAGCGAAGGGAAGTCCACAGCACTGACAAAAACATTACCAGGAGCACAGCTGCTGAGTGAGGAAGTGGGTACACACATGCTGGCAGGTAATTAGACCGTGTGTATCCAAAAGCATAGTTTTCATTCCTTTGCCTTATTAAACTATCGTCTAGATAATTAAGTTAAAGAAGTGGGCCCGCATGCAAAGAAATGACAGCAAACACGTTCTTCAGAAGATAAGAAATAACAGAAAAACTGTGACAGTCACTGTGAGTAAGTGGTAGCTACAGACTATAGCAACAGTCCTTAGGCCCTAGAGAAGTGAGGCCTTTCCGCCTTGACCCTGGGGCAAATGGTTCCACGTTCCATGGAATATTAGCATATCTTCCATATTTTACTTGTCACCTGAATGGTTTTTAAGATACAACTGGGGAGTTATTTGGCCAAATCTATCCAAAATTTTATACCATTAGTATATGGGAAAGTTACAGTTAGTTTTCTGTAACATCTGAAACATTAGTGTGTGTGTGTGTGCGTGCGTGCGTGCGTGCGTGTGTGTGTGTGTGTGTGTGTGTGTGTCTTTTTGTGAAGGAAACTCCAACTGGTTTTTCCAATTTCTCACTCCATTGGCAGTCTTTCCAATCTTGCACAAAATTTCACAGCCTTTCAAATTTGTACACAGTGGCTGCCAGAAGCATATAACCATTTTTGTTTAAAAAGATAGATTAGATACTGTTTGTCGTTGATTTATAGCATCTTCATTTCTTAACTCTTTCTTCTTCAGTAGCTGTTGGTGTTTCATGATCTCTCTTTCCCCCATTTCACTGGAAATCAGAAAGATGTTGGAACCTTTTTTACCTACACCCAGTACACCTAATGCTTCCAAGGAGCATGTATATTTTCACAAGGATCAGATTCATAAGTTTAAGTGCTTCAAATAAAGTTTTGATTATCAGTGGACTTACAGTTGGGAAAAGTGCCTACCTATTACAAAGAGTAGCCAATTTTTTCCTAATGAATATTTCACAGGGCCTTGTGAATCCATTCTTCTTCTCATTGGCCTTCTACTGTTCTTCTGAGATGAAATTTAAGGTTAGTTTTGGGAGAGATTAACATTTTATAGGGTGTCTTGCAATATTCAAAGCTGGAGCTGTACCAAGTGAGAGTGAAACACCCAGCTGAAGCACTGTTCTATTCATTTGCTCAAAGAAGTCTTCTGTTGGCTACATGTTTGTGAAGCATTCTTAAGATTAGTTATTATTTATCCTGTCTCCACACAAATTAAGTTCACAAAAGTTAGTATATAAGGCATAAATTTATATCTATTAAGATATTGTGTGTACATATATATATATATATATATACATGTGCATATTACATATGCACACAGTACACATATAATGTATATATGTATTTCAGCCCTTCCTTGGAAATTATTAACACAGCAATGAGCAAAACTAATGAGAAACTAGGTCACTGTCTAGATGTCAGAATTGATGATTCATAAGATTGTCTAAATGTGCTTGACTATTGTTCAGTGTTTATGTGGGGAGCTAATATTTGAAATCCAAAAGAGAATGTGAATGTATCAAATCAGAACACAGGAAAAATATATATGTAGTGCCAAAACAGCACTCAACTGTTTACTAAAACTATAGATAAAACCAAAAACTTTTTAAACAAGTAAAATAGATCATAAATTCCCTTCACTTTATTCTGCATTTCTACTAGGAATCTTTTTTTCTATTTAAAAGAGAATAATAATAAAAAAGAAAAAAGAGCAATAGGAAAATATCAACAACACAGACAAAAACAAAACAACAGGAAAACAATAAAAATGATACAGAGTTTCAGAACAAAATGACAGGAATTAACAGTGGCTGTTATATTACACAGTGCTATCGTCAACGAAGTTGCTCAGATTACCACATGTAGGAATGCAAGATTGAGTGAACCATTAAAGAGCATAAAAAATAAATGTTAGAAACAATAACAAGGGGAAGTCCGCAGCACTGACACAAATGTTACCAGGAGCACAGCTGGTGAGTCAGGAAATTGGTACACACTGCTGGCAGGTAATTAGACCGTATGTATCCAAAAGTATAGTTTTCATTCTAGCTTCACTAGACAAGATGGTAGGAATTCACCAATGGTTGTTATATTGCATGTTGTTGTCTTCAAATTAGTTGTTCAGATTACCAGACACAGGCATGCAAAACTGGTCAAAAACTTAAGCGTTAACTGTTCTTTTCAGTAAGCATTAGACACTAGCAGCACAGTTATCCCAGATATAGACCATAGATAGATAAATAGATAGATAGATAGATTCCCTTCCTTCTCTCTCTTTCTCTTTTTCCTCATCCCAGTTGTTCCTTCCTTTGAGCAATTTATTTCCCTTTCATAATACCTATTATATCTTTCATACTTTATCAACACTTTCAGGTTCTTACACTATAGAGACAATATGATAGTTATACATGTGGGTTCGATTTATTTCGCTTATGAGTATGGTCTCTGCTTGCATTCATTTACCTATTTTTATAGATGAGTAACACTCCGTTGTATAAAAATACCACATCTTTTTTATCCATTCCTCGGTTGATGGGCATTTGGGTTGTTTCCAAGATTTAGCTATGATAAATTGTGCTGCTATAAACATGGGTGCACGTATATTGCTGTGGTATGATGTATTTATTTCTTCTGGGAAAATGCCCAGAAGGGGAATAGCTGGGTTAAGTTTGACCTCTAATCCTAGTTTTGTGAGGAGTCTCCACACTGATTTGCACAGTGCTTTGACCAGTCTACACTCCCACCAGCAGTGGAGAAGGGTTTCTTTTTTCCCCACGGCCACTCCAGCATTTGGATGATTTTTTTAATGATACCCTCAGGTAAAGGACTTCTATCCAGAACACATAAAAAATATAAAAAGTCGGGCCCCCAAAATTCAAATATGCCATCCAAAAATGGGCATCTGAGATGATTCTGCTAATACTCTTTCAATGGGTTGCAGAAAACCAGATTCAAAGCTGATTTTGATGGCTCTGGGTCCCATCTTCATTACTGAAAAAGCAATTTGATGTAGTAATAATGAAGCCAATGAATAAATTCGCACAACGAGGGCAGATTTTAGCAGTGGATCGATGTTCCTGAGTTTTCTCGTGCTGTACTGTACTTTGTCTTAGCTCACCGAAGTTCCATGTTGACAGACTCCACCATGACACCTTGAAGAAAGCTTCTCTTCTTTTGGTTTTCTCTGAAGGGGCATAAATTTGGTTCTCTAACTCCCGGCAGTCCTCCCCTTGCTTATGACCACCCTCCAAGGAATCAGAGTTCAGAGTAACAAATAAGGTGAAATTATTTAGCTAATGTATTTTAGTTAGTGAACAGAGTACTTTGTCTTCCAAAGTATCTGTGAGGGGCCTGTATTGTTGAAATGGCTAATTTCTATAGCAAAACTACAGTTATGAAGTCAACATTAAATTCTATAATATGTGTTGTACCTTATAGAACACAGTGATTTGAATAAAGCTTTAGAAATGTTTGCCAAACTTGACTAAAAAATCTTGAAACAGGAAATATGCAAAGGAAGATTTGAATATTTAAAAATATATGTGTAGAGACTATGTGAAACACTTCAACTTCTAAGGATTATAGATAGGTAACATAGTATAGAATTAAATTGATAGAAATTTTACCTACATCCTCTAAAATCAATGGCAGTGGACAAACTCAAATTACTCTTAGTTATAATCATATCAGCAAAATGTAAAGTTGGGAAAATTAATAAGCAAGATTAAGATAAAATCTACTTTATTGAAGAAATGACAGCACACAGAGCTAAGAAAATGCAAGTCAAAAATTATGTCTCTTTGTTGGAAAAATGAAAACCAGCACGTTGAAAATCAAGTGAATTGTGAGAGTTGCGGAGTCTGCTCAAGGCTAAGAGCACAAGGATTGTTCCTTCTTCTCATCTTTGCTTTCTTTAATGTTTCACTTCTCTAAAACCAACAAAAATGGCAGAGAGACAGACAGACCTAACCCTGATCCAATGAAATATCTGTGGAAAAGTCACTGCATATGAATCTAAAATGAAGAAGAGGGTAAATAGCCAGGTGGATGATAGTATATCATATACTACCAGTTTCTTTTTTAAAGATAAAATCACATGCTGCCACCCATGTAGACCTTATTTATTTATTTATCTATCTATTCTTTTTTACTTTTGAGACAAGATCGTGCTATGTTACCCTGGCTAGGCTTGAACTCACCATCCCTCTGCTTCCCAGAGTCCTGTGACCACCCTGTAGAGCTTCTTGCTACATACCCATATGATCTTTTCTTCAGGTATGAGTACATAGAATAAGACTTCTTATGAAACCACCGAGCCTCTTAGATCGAGCTCCACCCTTAGGAATTCGTTTGAATGTATTTAAATGTATTTAAATTCATAAAGCTTCTATCTCCTACAGCGCCATTAGGCATTAGCGTTTCACCACATGAATTTTGAGAGGACACAATTTAAGCTATAGCTGTCCCAAGTTAATGCACCAGGCATCCTGCTTTATGTTCCTGCGATCTTCTGAGCATCGGAACTGCCAGGCAGAAAAGACCTCATGAAAGAATCTTCTGTACAAAACTGACATTGTTAATTAAGTTTATATTCTGTGATAAAAAGGACCTCAGAGTCAAATGGCTGCTTAAGAAAAGATGTCTAAAGTCCTCATCTTCTGAATACAATGGACAGAATGAGAATAAAGAAGTAAGACATAACTAGGACCATTTTCTTCCTCGCACATAGATTGTAGCACAGTACAAGAGGGGCCAAAATGAAGAAAAATGTGTGGGGAAAATTCTTAATTCTACTTGAAAAAAGTATATCAAGGAAAAAAATGGAAGGAATATTGTCAAAAGTCCTTATTACTTCCTACAATAGGAGAGGTTGCAAACATAAAGTGATGGGAAGAAAAGGCTACGCCAAAGTAAAGAGGAATTCCCAGTAGCTCATGGCCTGTATTAGCTTCCTGTTATAACGGTGACAAATTTCTTCAGTCTAAAGCCTTAAAACAGTACAAATTCACTGTCTTAGTTCTTTTGGTTGGATGTCTGTACAGGTCTCGCTAGGCTAAAACCAAAGGCTGCTGGCAAAGCTACTACATTCCCTCATGAAAGCTCTCTGAGAAACCTTATTCTTTATCTGCTCTGCTTCAAGAGGTCAACGATATTCCTTAAGTCTTGTCTACTTCATCTTCTGAGCCAGTAATGGCCCATAGAGACCTCACACAGCGTTACCTTCACTTCCTCCTTTGCTTTCTTCTGCCTTTCTTAAGATGCTTGTGACTGAACTGAATCTACCTGCATAATGCAACACAATCTGCCCAATTTTTAGGTCAGCTGACAGCCACAGCTCAATTTCACAAGCCACCTTAATTCCCCTTTTCTAGGTAACTTAATATCTTCATGTTCCAGGAACTATTATATGAACATCTTTGAGAAGAAGGGAATTATTCTGCCTAATTAAGATGTTAAATTCAAATAAAGAACTTAAAAAATCCAAATAGTCATATTATGTCTGGTCTGTCAAATACCCATTTCCTTGATTGGAAAGTTAAATATAATATAACCCTGCTCACAACTCAAGAAAAAATCTAATTGCAACCTTATACAAGTGAGACGATTAAGGGAAATTATATTGAACAAAAATCAGACTTAAACAGATGATAAATACATCAAAATTAACCTGAAGTGTCTGGAAATATTCAGAAAAAAAGTAGTAATTCAGAAAAGTTAGAGATTTGTTAACACGGAACTCAGTAGTATGGGGAAGAGCTGAAAGAAGAGGAATATTTACTACAGAAAACAGAAATATATTTCAAATAAGATCCACTTTAGCTTTTGCTGTCAATAAAATTAAAATACTAAAAAAGATGACAGATGAAACAAGATGATAAACCAAGACAAAAGGGAACTTGATGTAATATAGGTATGAATTTAAAAATATGGGTGAAATAAAGTACATTAAAAATGTCACTACAATATTATAAAAAATAGTAGCAAAAGGGGGCTGGAGATATAGCTCAGTGGAATAAGCGCTTGCCTAGCAAGCACAGCGTCCCGAGTTCGATCCCCAGTACCGCAAAAAAAAAAAAAAAAAAAAATAGTAGCAAAAGAATTAAAAATTGTTTCTGCTATTCACAGGAAAAGTCAGAAATGTTCCCACAAGCCAGATAAATAGGACAATATATACACCTTGTAACCTAATGGAAATTAACCCAAGAATGACACCTGCATCAATAGTTTTGCATAAAATTTCAAAGTTCATAGATTATCCCCCCCAAAAGGAATTTCTGTACTCCAGAAGTAGTATCTGGGTTCTGGTGAAAGAAACTAAGCTACAGTTCAGGCCTAAGATTAAATAGGATCTTCTTACACCATGAATAATTTAAATGCACAAAACTCTTGAACCTTTCTGCTAAACAAGAGATATTATAAGCATCAGAGAGCACAGTGGAGGCATTTCCTTTTTATTTATTTTTTATTCAAGAAAATGAAAATCTATTAACAAACACACGTACATTTACAAAATAACACAAGAACAGTACAAGCAATACTGAAATTCAGACAAGGTGACAGGAAATTAACAATGGTTAACTCAGGCTGATCAAAGCCATCTATGACAAACCAACAGCCAACATCATACTAAAAGGACAAAAACTGAAAGCTTTCTCTTCAAAATCAGGAACAAGACAAGGATATCCACTGTCACCACTCCTATTCAACATAGTTCTGGAAACATTAGCCAGAGCAATCAGACAAAAGAAAGAAATAAGGACAGGAAAGGAAGAAGTGAAATTATCACTATTTGCAAATGACATGGTACTGTACATGGAAGATCACAAAAACTCCACCAGAAGACTCCTTGAATTATTCAACAAATTCAGTAGTGTAGCTGGATACAAAGTCAACACTCAAAAATCTATAACATTCCTGTACACAAACAACAAACAGACTGAGAGAGAAATTAAGGAAACCATACCTTTCACAATAGCATCCAAGAAATTTAAATATTTAGGAATCAATTGAACAAAAGAAGTAAAAGATCTATTCAATGAAAACTACAGTACTCTGAAAAAGGAGATAGAAGAGGATTTCAGTAAATGAAAAAATATCCCTTGCTCATGGAGAAGAACCAACATTGTGAAAATGGCCGTACTACCAAAACTGTTGTGCAGATTCAATGCAATTCCCATTAAACCATTAACATACCTCACAGATTTAGTTAGTGCAGCTTGCTTGTTTATATGTTGGAACTAGGAGGAAAACAGGAAAAGTTCACAATGATTTGACTACTGGGCCCCCGCAACAGAGCTATACTTCAGCCCTTCCTTGGAATGGACATATTATTGTCCAGTGGCTGCTCTTGGTTCAGGCTTCTCCAGGTTTGGGCAAAGCCCAGATTTTGGGTGCTGCTTGGACTGTCTGACCCAACAATGCAAGAACAGGAACAGTTTAATCTCTTCTTTGCTTTTCCAGGTTCATTTTACTGTTTACTGACCCTGAAGCAGCCGATTGACGTAGTGGACTCCCTCCTCTTCTTAACTGGTTAGAACACTGTTCACATAAAATTATGTCTTCTAATGCTTCAGAAGCTATTAGGAGATGAACTGTAGCTCCCCAAATTCATATGTTGAATCCTAATCCCCAGTAATCTACAGTGTGACTTTATTTCTAAATAAGGGCTTTACAGGGGTGATCAAGTTTGAATGAGGTCATGGGTAAGTGAATCCAGGCTACTTTAGGCTGAATGATTCACTTGGGAAAACAAGTGATCCGCAAATGGGCTGGTGTAAAGCTTATGACTTCAGGAAGGAATTATTCCAGAAGTATTGGCTGGGAATTTTTTCAGAAGTATCTTGAAGGCAAATGGGATGGGAATACAGGGCAATGCCACCGGGTAACTTTTCCCAAGATGGGTATTAGTCCTTGGGAGAGTTTCTTCTGGGGTGTGGGGATTTGCACATTTATTGATGACTTTAATTTGCACACAATTTTTCCTTTTCTGGTTTTCTGTTCAGATATTTTTAAAAATTTTATTAAATTATTTTTAAAAACATATAGTAATTGAACATATTTATGGGATATAATGTGACACTTGAGTATAGACATATAATGGATAATGATCAGATCAGGGTGCTTGGCATACCTATCACCTAAGGTATATATTATCTCTTTGTATTGGAAATCTTCAAAATCCTTTTTAACAGCCATTTTGTAATAATTAATCATTGTCTCATCCTGTTTTTTAAGAGTTTTTGGTATGGTGCTGAGGGCTGAACTCAGAGCCTTGGTGTTCATCCCATTTGTTAATGAAAAGGCTGTATGTATGTCTTGTGTGTGTGTGTGTGTGTGTGTGTGTGTGTGTGTGTGTGTGTTAAAGTACTCACAGAGAGAAACCATAAAAGCAGAATATGCAAATGAATGGGAAAACTTGCCTCATCCTGACCGCATCCTCACTTTTCACAGGCGAGGAAGCATCATTATTTTAAGTAGATTTCTTCCAGAGAAGCAAGCTTTGCCCATTCACACGGCTCCCAGGGTAACAGGAAGGAAACAGATGCCCCTGAGGAGTGACTCCAAGCATATGAAACAAAGTATTAAGACAGAACCATATAACAGTGCCACATTCAGTTAGGGATAATGGACAATTACCTTTCCGTATTTGCTTAATGCCTAGGAAGCTGTAAGTACCCCTAACAAAGTCAGAAATTATGTCCATCTCATTCTGTGCTGTGTTCCCAGCATGCAGCACAAAATTAATAAGGTAGTAGGCACTAAGCATAGTCTGGGAGGTCTGAGCAGAAGTCTAAAATATGGAATCAGAGCTAGCTAATGGAGATACTACTCACAAAAAATCCTGTGAAATTGGGAGGCACTTGAGACCTGACTCCTTTTCTCTAGCCTTCTTTGAAATGAATGACAGATCCAAAGGGGACTGAGTGCGGCCAGCTAGTGATCTAGGAGCAATTGGCTGAACTGTTCCTCCTTGCAGCTCCCAGAGGTAAGTTCCCATATCTGTGAGTCCTTGGGACCAAGAAATAGGAAAGGAAGACAACCTGACAACGGGGCAGAGTAATGGAACCTCTCCTGGAATGGTGCTCGCATTAGAAACAATACTGAATTCCTACAACTCACATGGAAAAAAGGGTAGCAACTGGAGGCTGTCTCTTAGGGCCATGGACGGTCCCATCCAGGCATGGGTCCTAATTGAACTCGATTTCCTGGTTTGCTTGGAACGGTCCTAGCTAACAACTATGCTTACATGCAATTACATAAAAGCACTACCTTTCATTCTCAAAGAGTCTCAATTCATATGATAAATTACAGTTATCTGCTATAAATCAAATAGTTTCATCTTCCTCCCGAATACAATGGAATCCTAACACATAGTGCCTCAGAATGTGACCTCATACGGAGATAGAACTTTTTCAGAGATAATCAACTTAAAATGAGGCTGTTGGGGTGGATCCTAATCTAATATGACTGGTGTTTTCACAAAAGGGAGGGATTTGGGCAAGTGTGAAAGGACATCACAGTAAGGAGAAGGGCTAAGACGGCCATCGGTAACACAGACTGAGAGCCAGAACAGATCCTTCCTCACTGCCCTCAAAGGGAGCCAGTCCTGCTGACACCGGGATACCTATCTCCCACCTCTAGAATTCCAACACAATGCATCTCAGTGAAGACAAAGAATCCGTGGTACTTTATTATGGCAGTTCCAGCAAGTTCATGTATCATGCTACCTTGAAAAAAATCAATGTGCTATGTACATGTACCAGCTCTACACGGGGACTATAACCTTACATGCTGCAAATGTTTACCTGAAAAGAGGTGAGGGATCAAAGGAGGGACGGAGATGGGAGAAAGGAAGGGAAAGGGGATACAAGGAATTAAATTGTATTACATACATGTACCAATACCCCATAAAGAATGTAGACACCATGTACTACAAATATGTACTAAGAAAAACATTCAAAAGAAAATCAAAAATGCCCAAACTACAGAGCTACAGAGTCAATCTGAAATTCAGGAGTTTAGAGAGTACAAAGACATGTAGGTATTTTTATTTGGAAGGCTTTGTTTAGCATATAATCTTTTTTGCTAATATTATTTTTAATGAACAAGTCCTAACTATATATAGTTTGACAAATCATAATCATATATTTTTGTAGAGAACAAGCTGATGATTTCATGTGTATGTGATGTGGAATGACTATATCAAGCTAATTAATATATCTATCACCTCATTTACCTATCATTATTATGCTTAGACAATAGACCCAAAAATTTACTCATTGTACCTATCTGAAATTTGCACCTTTTGAACAACTTACCATTCCATCTCTCCTCCTCACGTCTTCCACTCCAGCCCAGTTCCTGCTAACCATTATTCTACCCTTCATTCCGATGAGTTCAGTGTTATTAGATTCCACATATAAGTGAAACTATGTAGTATTTATTCTTCTGTGTCTCATTTATTTCACATAGCACAATGTCTTCCAGGATGAACAGCAGAATTTCCTCTTTTTCTTTCACTTGGAATACCACAGTTTCTTCATCTGTTCATCCACTTACGGACACTTAAACTCATTCCTCATCATAGCTGTCATCATAGCTGTTGTTAATAATGCTGCAATGAACATGGGACTGAAGGTATTATTTCAAAAACACCCAAGTTTAAACTTGGGATAAAGAAAAGATTTCTTCCTGAATTTAGGAAATCTGAGTGGCTGTCTTACTTAAGAGCTACTGTGCTGTTACTTCCTGGTTGACCATTTTCCCCTCAGCTCAGGTTCCTCTCTCTGTGTGTTCTGTAAATAATTACCTTGAATATGTCTGAGGCCAAAATGAAGTTGCCTTTAACGTTTTGCTACTCATACTGCAGAATGATTTTCTGGTAGAGTCTACCTCTAGTAAAAACAGGAAAATAGCAAAGTTGACTGAAATGCACCTCAGTAATCAACAGCTTATAACTAAACAGGTAAAGGTTAATGTAGTAGGTAACTATCAACAGTGCCCACCCACCAATTCCAATTTCTTTCAGAGACATGGTTCCCTCCTCCTACTATATCATTCCTGGTGCAATTGTCCATCATATTGTCTTTTTCCCTAGCCTTGGAAATGGACATGGAGTATATTATTTATCTATCAAAAAGGAATGATACATGTTGCATCATGGGTAAATCTTAAAAATATCATGCCAAGTGGAAAAAGTCATACACAAAGATCACAATAGTATTTAATAATATTTTGTGAAGCATACAGAAGAGTTAAATTCATATAGTCAGACAGCATACTGGTAGTTGTTATGGGCAGAGAAAGAAGAGATCTGGAAGAAACTGCTTAATGGACGCAAGTCTTACTTTGGGGTAATCAAAATGTGTTAGAAGTAGACGGAGTTGGTAGTAACAACATTGAGAATGAAGCAAGTGTTGCTGAATTGTTGATTTTCAAGTGACAGATTTCAAGTTATCTAAATTTAACTTACTTAAGTTTATATTTGTGATCCTAATGTTCAGTGAATTGTTTGAGAACAAAATTAGCTGCTAAAAGATTTAGGGGTAGAACCAGGCTTAAATTCTATGACAGCCTTGATTACTAGGCTTACCCACTAGACTTGATCTGGTACAAAATATGATGTCAGTTGATGCTTCCTAAGCAAATGAAAAACATTTTATATTAGCTTACCTATATGACTCTGCTTTCCTGCTTAAATTTTGCTAACATTGTGGAGACTCAGGAACTTTATACATAAACTAGAAATAGCCTGTATTCTTAAGCTTTTGATAGAAGAAAACAAGCAATTCATACATATATATACAAGGACGATATCTGGCAAATGGCAAGTTTCTTCTACAAAATACATATCACAAAATTGTGTGCTATTTTCTAATTATTTCATGCAGATAAAACTTACTTTCCCTATGAGATACTGTACAGTAGTTTTCCTTAATCTGTGGATTCACTTCCTTTAGTTTCAGTTACCCATGGTCAACTATGATAAAAATATATTAAGTGGAAAATTCCAGAAATAGAAAATTTATTCAACATAAACATCAATTTGTTTTAAATTGTGTGTTGCTTTGAATAGTATGCTAGAGCCCTGTGCCATCCCACTCCGTCCCACTCAATCCCGCCCACGATGTGAATTTTCCTTTCTTCGCAGGGTCTCCATAGTGCGTGTTCCACTTCCCAGCCCTGGCATTAGCAGCAGTCTCAGTTATGAAACTAAGTTTTACAGTGCTTGTGCACAAGTAACGCTGACTTTACTTAATAACGGCTCCAAGGCACAAGAACAGTGATGCTAGAGATTCAGATACGCCAAAAGGGGGGCCAGAAAATGCTTCCTTAAACAGAAAAGGAAGACGTTCTTGGCTTAGTAGGGAATGAAAAAGACTATATACTGAGGTTGCTAAGATTTTCAGTACGATATTTTCAGAGGAAAAGTACATTCTGTAACTTACGTCACAGTACATTATTATAATTATTTTTATTTTTATTGCTAGACACTTTATTGTTTAGTTACCTTATCATAAGTATCTATGTCTAGGAAATTTTTATACTAGACCTTATCTAGAATATATAAAGTTTGGTACTATCTGAGGCTTCAGGCATCCCCTGGGCATTCTGTAACAAACTCATTGTGGATAAGTGGAGAATACTGTGGTAATATTACTGAGAACAAAGAGCATAGCTTATATTTTCTTTAACCTTTTGAAACATGAAAATTAGTTGTAAATACTAAATAAGTAGCTACTCACTATGTATTACCTAATTTCTATCCTTAGTGTTGTCAGTGGTGAGTTTTATTTTAATTTATGTTGTTCTTATCACCTAAAGCAACTTACCCTGTTTTTCAGCTTATTTTGTGGGTTTTCTCTGCCTTCATTAACCCACAAAGGAAAGGTGAGGCAAATTACAACATTTTGTGAGAGATCATGCAAAAAAATTTGCATTCATGTTATGACATCTCAATGCCATTTCCTTCTATTTCCTTTTTCTCTCTCATAGCTTCATTAGTCTCAAGTTACCATATCGTTTCCCTTTTCCTTGCTTTCTCTCAGCTGCTGACTGGATAATTTTAGGTGAGGTTATGGCATACACACATCTTGATTCCTTCCACTGTGCCCTTTCTTTCAACCCTCCTTCTCTTCAGATCTGAGCAGAGATCGCACAAGTTCTAAGAGTCAAATCCCTGCACTTTGATTTATTAAAAGTTACAAGCCTTGTCCTCAAAGGAATGTCTTCTTTTACTATTTTGCTGTAGCTTTTTTTTAAGATACTCTACTGGGTTTCATTTTTACCCCCAACCAGTTCAATTCAACAAACACATATTATAGGCTTAAATATAAACCTAAATTCTTAGAGTCTCTTTACTCAAATATCAAATGGCCTCAGAGAAGCTACCCTGGCATAGATAATTGTAACACAGTCTTATAAGGATGAAAATAGAGGTCTGTAGGGGTTCACCCAAAGAAGAGAACAATCCACTCTGCTCAAGGCAGGGTGTATCAAGATTGCTTTTAAAAGCCAATATAAAATGATTAAAATTGTACATGCTAAGAATGTACCATGTAGCTTTTCAATACATATATACCTTGTATAATGTTTAAATTAGATTAAACATATGTATTTCTTCAAACATTTATCATCTCTTTGTGGGGATGCATCCCAGTCTCTCCTAGGTTTTTAAAAATATACAGTACATAATTGTTATCTGTAGTCACTGTACTTTTCAACAGCACAGTGGAACATCACCCAACCATGAATTAGTTTCCACTGGCCAAGTGCTCCTCATCTTGCCCTCAGCCCCAAAACCCTTTTGCCACTTTCTACATCTATGAGATCACCTCCTTTAATTTCTACATGTAAGTGAGAGCATGGGGCACTTGGCTTTGCATTTCCGGTTAATTTCACTTAACGTAATGATCTCCAGGTCTGTCCATCTTATTAAAAATGCCAGATTTCATTCTTTCTCTGCCTGAAGAACGTCCCACTGTGCGTGTGTGCCGGGTTCTTTATTGCCAGCACTTCTCCCCTCCCTTGTTTTTCCATCACGGCCATTCTTGGTGGGGTGAGTTGATGTCTCCTTAGAGTTTTTGTTTTTTGCCTTTTGCTGATAACTTGAGATATGCAGTGTTCTTTTCTCATGTGTTGGCCATCTGTTTCTTATGTGGCCATTTGTTGGCCACTTTCAGAAATATCTATTTATGCTGATTGAAGAGTTTAAATCAGGTTATTTGGTTTTTGGCTATTGAGATGCTTTTACTTCCTTACATATTCTGTATGTAAATTCCTTGCAAATGCACACGAGGCAAATATTTTCTTCCAAAAAGTAGGTTGTGTTTCTATTCTGTTATTTCCTTTGCTGTGCAGATTTTTAATTTGAAGTAATTCTTGTATTTTCATAGTCATCCAAAAAAATCTTTGCCCGTGCCAAACTTCTGAAATATTTCTCCTATATTGTCTTCTAGTGGTTTCATCGTTTCAGGTTTTACATTTCAATCTTTAAGCCATTTTGAGTTGATTTTTATAACTGGTAAGATATAGGGGTCTGGTTTCATTTCTTATACATAGACATACATTTTTTTTTTTTTTTTGTGGTCCCAGGGATTGAACTCAGAACCTTGCGCTTGCCAGGCAGGCACTTATGCCACTGAGCTACATCCCTAGCCCCATAGGCATACAATTTGTTGAAAAGATTATCATTTTCCAGTGCATGTTATTAGCATCTTTGTCAAAACTCTGTTGGCTATGGATGCACAGGTATAAATCTAGGCTCTGCATTCTGTTCCAATGATCTCTGTGCCTTTATCACAGTTGTGTGTTTCTTCCTGTTTAACATAATCTAAATGCTAATTTCTAGTTCATTGAAAAGAAAGGTTTGTACTAATGCTATTTGGACAATTAAATGCCTATACCTTGTACTCTGAGTAACGATACACACTGTATTAACCACTGTTATCTTCCTATTATCTTGTTTTGAGATTTTGGTATTTGGGCAGTTTTTCTCTTTAAAATTAAAAAAATGACTTTGGTTATTATGGGGTATTTTGTGGCTCTGTACAAACTTTAGGATTCTTCTGTTGAGGACATCATTGGACTTTGGATAGAGATTGCATTAATCTATAGATCACTTTGGATAATACGGATATTTTAATAATACAGGTTCTTTGTATTATGAACACAGGATGCTTTCCCATTGTATGTGTCCCCTTCAAAGTCTTGTATTTATTCTTATAGTTTTCATTTTAGAAATCATTCATATCTTTAGTTAAACTCATTCTTGGATAATTTTTGTACCTGTTATAAGTGGAATTGCTTTCTTGGTTTGCATTTTAATTTGATATTTCAAATACCAGTGCAACTTATTTCTGTGTGTTAATCTTGTGTCTTGAAACTTTGAGGAGTTTATGTATCAGTTCCAATAGATTTTTTTTCTTTTGGTGGAGTGTTAGGTTTCCTGTACATAAGATTGTGTCATCTGCATATAATTACAACTCGGCTTCCTCCTTTCCAATCTGGAGCCTTTACTGCTTCCTTATATATGACTGCCATGACTAGGACACGCAGTTCTGTGTTAAATACAAGTAGTCAAAATTGACATCCTTGGGTTGATCCATGTCTTAGAAAGCTGTCAAGATTTTCCTACTCAGTATAATATTATCTGTTGATTTACTATAGTTGTATCTATTGTGTTGAGGTATGTTCAATGTGCACCTAACTTATTTTATGATTTTTTAGAATGAGGAAGTTGTTGAATGTTATCAAATTGCCTTTCCTGTATGTAATCAAGAAGGTTTTTTTTCCCCTATATACTGCTAATGTAGTTCATCATGTTTATTGATTTGCATATGTTGTACCATACTTGCTGCCCTGGGATAAGTCCCACTTAGTCACGGTGAAAGCTTTTAAATGTATTCTGTGATTCAGTTTGCTAGTATTGTGCTTACGATCTTCCATCAATGTTTAACCAAAATATCGAGCTGCAGTCTTTTTTGTTGGGTCTTTTTTTTTTTACTTTAGGTTGTACAGTGATATTGAACTCACAGAATGAGTTTAGAATTTCATTTTATTTAATTTTTTGGAATAATTTAAGAATAATTATTATACATTTTAATAACATGACAGAACCCAGCAGTGAAGCTGTGTGGTCCTAGACTTTTCTTTGTGGGAAACTTTTCAAAAGTGATTCTGTCTTACTGATCATTACTAGTCTGTCCAGGTATTTACTGATTAAATCTTAAGATGTATGGATACACGAATTTCTTCATTTCTTTTAGGTACACATAGTTTTAGTAATAATCTATAAAGATTCTTTATATTTTCGTATTTCAGATATACTCTCTCCCTTTTAATCCTGGGTTATGTTTTACTTTTCTCTCTTTTCTTTGTCTAGTGAAGGGTTTGTCCTTTTTATTTTTTCAAAGAACCAACTCTTGATTTTGTTATCTTTGGACATTATTTTTAGTCTGTGGCTCACTTATTTATGTTGCAACCTTTATTATTTCTCTACTACCAATTTTGAATTTCAGTTACTGGTTTTTGGGGAGGCTTATTCTGATACATTAAAATGTTACTTATTTTAGTTCTTTCTGCTTTTCTGTGTGTGTGTGTGTGTACACAGGTGTGTGCATGTACACGAGTGTGCACGCATGTGTGTGTGGTCCTGGGAGTTGAACCTAGGGCATTAACACAGAATAATATTCCTAATCCACTTTTTATTTCTTTATTTTTGAGACAGACGGTTTCCAAGACCCTAAATTGCCCATGCTGGGCTTGAATTTATGATCCTGCTTCAGTTTCCCAGAGTGCTGGGATTACATGTACCACCACAAAGCTAGCTTTGCCTGTTTTCCTGATTTAATCAATGATCTTCCCTCTTCATGCTGCTTTTCTTATATCCCATAAATTTTGGTATTTTGTGATCTAGTCTCATTTTTTTTGAGAATTGTTATTTTTAACTCCCTTCCTGACTTCTGCCTTGATCTATTGGTTGCTCAAGAGTAAATTGTTTGGGTTGGGAATGCAGTTCGGGGGTAGTGTGCTCGTGTAGTTCACATAAGGCCCTGGGTTCAAACCACAGTGTCACAAAAACAAAGTAAATTAATTTTTACGGGTTTCTATAGTTTTCAGACATTTTCTGTCCACTTCTAGCTTTATTGTATTGTACTCAGAAAACATGCATGATATGATTTCAGTTTTTAAAATGTGCTGAGATTTATTGTGTGGCTTCTCATGTAGTGTACCCCGGAGCTGGTTCTGTGTGTGCTCATGAGGAGAGGATGTCCTCGGCCGATGTTGGATAGAAACTACCAGGTCCAGTCGATCGAGTGCCACTGAAATCTCCCGTTTTCCGGTTGGCTTTCTGTCTGCTGGTTCTGTCGATTACTAAAATGGGATTTTAAAACTCCCTACTATTATTGGCTTGAGGCTTGTCTCTCCCTATAGGTTTACTAATATTTTCTTTATATACTTGTATCCTCCAATATTGGATTCATATATTCTGAATTTAGAATTTTTATTTCCTAGGGCTGGATTTAGCCCGTTATCATCATATAATGACCTTCTGTTTCTTTTTACTGCTTTTGCTTAAAAGTCTATTTTATCTGGTATCAGTGTGGGAATCACTTCTCTATTTTGGCTTCTGTTTGAGTAGAATATTTTATTCCAGCTCTTTGCTCTTGGTCTCTCTGTCCTTAGAGGTGAAGCAAATTTATTGTAAACAACAAACAGTTGAGACTTCTCTTAAAATCCACTCAGTCTGTGTCTTTTATCAAGAAGAATTGGTCCATGCAAAGTAAGTGTTGGTAAGTAAAGTTACACTACACCTATTTAGTAATTTGCTCTCTATTTATACTGCAGTTCCTTTCCACTAGCTTTTTTCAATTTTCTTCATTATTCATAGTCTTCCTTATGGGTAAGTGATTTACTCTAGTACAATGCTTTGATTCCTTGAGAATTAATTTTGACTGGTTTACAGATTTTTGCTTTGTGAGTCCTAGCAGGGTTGCAACACAAATCACTGAATTATAACAAGCTATTTTGACATGATAACAAATTGACAAGACCTTAAAGGTAAAAGAAACAACAAAAAAAAGAGGAAGTGAGAAAATATATTCATTAAAAGTTCTACACTTGCACTCCATTTTGTCAACTTTATGAATTTTGATGTATCATTTTATATTTTTCTGTGTTGACAATTTCTTAGTAATGTAGCTCTTATTTGTTTTTTTAAATCTTCATACTAGTGATAGGAATAGCTTATGCACTATGCTTACAATATTAAAGCATTCTGTATTTGTGTCATTACTTTTACCAATGAGTTTTATACTTTCTGACTTTTCTTCTTACTTATTAATGTCACTTTCAGCTTGAAGAACTCTTTTCAGCATTTCTTATAGGAACAGGTCTGGTAGAGATACATTTTCTCAGCTTTTTATAGTCTGGAAATATCATCTTTGCTCCTTCATTTCTGAAGCATAACTTTGATGGAAAACAGTATTCATTGTTGAAAGTTTTTTTTTTTCTTGATAACTTTAAAAAATCTCATGCTACTCTCTTTTGACCTGTAAGGACTCATCTGAGAATTCCACTATGAGACAAATTGGGACACCCACTTTCGTGGTTTATTGTGGGTTTTTTTTTTTCTTTTCTCAGCTGCCTTAAAAATTTTCTCTTTATATTTCACCTTTGACAATTTGATTACAAGATGTCATGGGGGTAATCTTAGCTAAGTTAAATCTGACTGGTGACCAGTGACCTCTCTACTTAGATATCTGGATTCTTCTCCAAGTTTGGGGTTTTTTTTTTTTGGTTTTTTTTTTTTTTTTTTGCTTTTATCTCTTCGAATAAACTTTCTACCCATCTGGCATCCTCAAGTCTCCCTGGAACCCCATTAATCCAAAATCTGTAATTTTAGTGCTGTTCCAAATTTCCTACAATCTTTCTTCACTCTCTTTCATTCTCTATTCTCTCCTCTCTGTACAATATCGAATAGCTATACTCTGATTCAATTCATTCTTTTTTGCTGTTTGATCACACTTTCTGCTGGCACCTTCCATTACATTTTTAATTTGCTTCATGTATTTTGTAGCTCGAGGTTTTGCATTTCACTTTTTCAAATCGTGTCCATCTGCCAAGTTTCTCTATTAGAATATACAATCATTTCTCTATGTCCTTAAATTTAAATGAGTTTTCTTAAACAGATGCTTTAAATGCCTTATTCCAGAATTTGCCCGTACTATGTGCTTGGTTTGGGGCACCTTATTTTAAAACTTAAGTGAAGTGATGATTTCCTGAAAGGTCTTGTGCTTGTTAACAGGTAACATCATCTGGACCTTAAAGGACTAGATATTTATTCTGATCTTCCAAACCTGGCCTTTTTGTGCCTATCTTTCCAAAAATTTTAAACAGGCTGCTTATTTCTCTGGACCTGCAATCAGTTCTACCATTTCAGCAAAGATTGTGTCCTCAGTCCAGGCTTGCTGCAAGGCCACTGTTGCTGGTCAACTGCCACCATTTCAACACTAAGGGTGTTCCAATCCCAGGTTTATACAAAATCCACGGTTGGCATGTTGTTGAGTACTGAGGACATATCTAACAAGAGTTGTCCCTCACAACAATCCTAACCTGGAGCTGAGGTAAACCTCAGATCCCTCATCCACACTCATCAGGATGTGAGCAGGCATTGTAGCATTATGAAGAATCCCCATATTGGGGAAGCACCCCATGGTCTTATGCCATACGTTTAGTCACCAATGCTGCCCAAACATGTTACACCCTGACCTCACTACCTGCTAAGACCTGTGGAGCACTACAGTAGGACCAAGACCCACACAGCTAAACACTGACTACTTTTGATGCGGATTCATGATTCAAAACACTGCAACCAGCCATAAGTAATATTGCTTAGAAGTCCAGTAGAATGGGTCTGTGTGTGTCTACCTGAGATCAGAGCTATTCCAGAGATTCAATCACAAAACAGAAATAAGTATGTGGGCTATTAGGATTTCTGAGTTTAAGTTTCATCAGTCTGGTCTTGAGTTCCAAGACAAAGTAATAGGTTATCTACTCTGTACTACACAGTACACTGAGAATGGAGTCTTTCTTTACCCTATGCTGTCTGAGTTTGGAGTGGTGTTGGTGCAGTCAGTCTATTGGTTAATACTATGGTTTGGGTCTGCATGTCCCCGTAACCTCATGCAGTCATGGGGCGGGCTTCTAGATTTTTAACTGATCCATAGTCCAGTGATGGAATAATGGGGGTGAGTGAACTATGGGCATGAGTGCAGGAAGTTTGCAAACAACATAAAGGAGGTGAAAAGGCTGCTTGCCACAACTCCTCCCCTTATCCTTTTTTTGCTTTGCTGTTCTGCCACCATGAACTGTTGCCTTCTGCCATGTGCCACTCTGCCTTGGAGCCAGCCAAGTATGGACTGAAACCTCCACAAATTGTAAGCTAAATAAACCTTTCCTTCTTTTCTTTTCTTTTTTTTTTTTTTTTAGGCAAGGTTTTGCTATGCAGTTCAGGTTGTCCTTGAACTCACTTTGTAGCCCAGGCTGGTCTCAAACTCACAAGGATCCTCCTGCCTCAGCCTCCTAAGTGCTGGGACTACAGGCATGTGCCACCATGCCAGGCAATCTTTCCTTCCTTAAGTTTGGATGTCAGGAATTTTGTCTCAACAACAAGCGAAAAGTAACCAAGACATTTAGCAAATCTAATGTTAAGATGACCCCAGGCCCATGATAGTGATACAGGGCAAAATATGAGTCACCCACCAGAAAGCAGGTCTCTAATTATTTCAGGAGTAGGTTTAGCCTACTGGCCTAGTAGCCTACCTATGGCCACTGGCTTGGAAACAGCTGTGGTCCCTGTGCTTGGAGAACAAGTGGTGGAGTTAGTTTCCTACCACCATGGGTTGCACTTGAGTCTCCCAGCCACTAGGATCTGTGCAGTTAATAGGGGAGGAGAGCCAAGACCCGCTCCTCGCATGGTGATGATGCAGTCCAAATTTAAGTGCATCTCATGAACGTGCAGGTCTTTGCCTGGAGCTGGTGCAGATCTAGAGGCTGTGTCTGTGAGCTCTGCCATGGGTCCGGGGCCTTTTGGGTTTTGCCCAATAGTGGCTCTCATCACAGTAAGTCCAAAACTGCGTTCCAAGACAAATTCTCTAGTAGACTTTGTTGTTCACCCCCCAGGGGGAAGATTCTTCTTTCCCACTCTGCTGCCCAAGATTAAAAGAAAGAAAGAAAGAAAGAAAGAAAGAAAGAAAGAAAGAAAGAAAGAAAAAGAAAGAAAGATGGAAGTAGTCAGTTTTTGCAGTTCCAGGGTCCTATGGGTGAGGTTTTTGACTGTAAGGGGCTGGGTCTTATGAGATGTTCCTGTCACTAGCCAGACTGTAGTAATCATATTTGCACAATCTATACATCTACCCAATCAATGGTCTCCTTGTATACCTTATACAATTTTATTCATAAAGTATACCTCAATAAAGCTGGAGAGATAAACAAACTGAAACCAATGTCATGTGCTCCTGGAGTCCTAGGAGCTGAGGCAGTATTTTTTTTTTTTAGGTGATAGAAACAGAAAAGAGAGTCAAGAAGAGAAGGAAAAAAAATTGAAGACACAGCCAATAGCATCACAGGCCCACACTGATTCCGATGTAACACTAAATGCTTTTCCAAGGCAGATATGTCCTACTTTTCCTTCTTTTTCAGTTTAAGGAAGTTTTGGGGTCACAAGTTTGTCAATCAGAAAAATGTTTAAATTTCTTTAATTGACACTTATCAGGGATCCCTTAAAAGACCTATAAAGAAAGAAATTCAGGGCCATAAGATTGAAATTTAAATAATGCTCATAAGATTATAAAATGTCATTTGTAAAGGCATTTCTTATAAAAGGAAAAGCTTTTTATAAGATTAAGTTCACCAGATCCAATAAGTGTATTTGCAATCCCTCAAGTCAAACACTTTAATAATGAAAGAGGAGGGGAAGAAATAGGACAGAAGTGATAAAGATGAATGAAAGAGGATTTAACAGCTCTTCCACTGGATTTGAATCTGTCCAGCTGATATGTTTATCTATTTATCATTTGGTGAAGACATAGCACAGGGCATAAGATATAAGTCATTATTTTTCTGATCATTGGGTTATTTTGCTTTACTTCCTCAATTTGCTCAAAATTAAGTATTTATTACCTTCACTTAATATATATGGTGTCCTGTAGCTTTCTGAACGATTTCTGATTCATATATTTCCTTTCACCCATATTCACAAACAGGGATACACCAGAAATCTCCACCTGTCAAGGGAGACAGGTCTCTCCCTTACTCTGATTCTTAGCCAAAACTTAATTTCAAAGAATGGGAAAGGAGTAATGTTTCTCTCTGGATTTGATTTCATCTTAATAGAATTTCATATCACAATCATATCTTAGTATGATGAAATTTTCTGTAAAGACTTAAAGTCCCATTTTTAAAATGCTTCTCTGGAAATGTTTAATAGTTCTATGGGTTATGTGTATGCATGTGGACAAGTGTGTGTGTGTGTGTGCGTGCGCGCGCATGTGTGTGTATGAAAGCAAAATGTTTATACTTTCCAAATAAGCCTCACTGTCTCATTGTGTGAGCTCCTAAATATAACAAGAAATTCATTTTAGTCATTATGAAAACAAAGTTTTCCATCCCTACAATGGTGATTGACTGTGTTCCATAGAGGACTCACAATTCCCCAATTTATCTGTAGCCTTGTTTATATTAAAGTTAATGTACATGGCCAGGAAGCTGTCCTTTTTGTAAGATTTAATAACTTATTCATAATGGTTAATCAAAATAGACACTACCTTAGTGGGATTTCATTACAAATCGTGTTCATCTTCCCATTAACTTAGATAGTGATTTTTTAGTGGCAGGAGGAAAGAGATACAGTAGACAAAATTTGATTAACATCATCCTAAATCATGAAACTTGGGCAAAAATTAAAAGTCAAGAAATGATAAACACACAAAGATCAGAAGTCCAATTTTGGGCAATATCCATCAAAAAATCTCAAACTGATGCATGTCCTTTCATCTAGCAATTCCACTAGCAACTTATTTTAAAGCTGTAATCCCAGATATAAAGAAATACAACGGGATGTTCAGCACAGATTTGAAGAACTTAAAACAAATACTATCCACTGCAACGGAACTGATGAAATGAAAGCATTCACATGACTGCACAATATATGCCAAAATGTGTCTGTAGAAACTATTTAATGGAAAATAGAAATGTCACAAAGATTTCTCATTACCAGTATCCAGGATCCCTTGTTCTCCTGGAATGCCATCTTGATTTTATTTGAGATGGCGAAAGGACTAGATGAAAACTAAAAGGAGCGGCCCTTTAACAATGCATAAGCAATTATTGGATGAGCTTCCGGGCGAGTTTTATGAAAGACGGGAAGAGCTTTCATTTGAATCATTTTTTGTGCACCTTGCTCTTTGTTGCTGGAATGGCTGCAATCCTCTTGTGACCTAGAACATTTTACCCTTGTGTAAAATATGTTAAAGAAAAGTGTCCGAGGAATCCTGTACTTCTGAGAATCTGTGGAGCCGTTGTTTTTCAGGCATGAGGTGATCACCTGTGGAAGTCTTTATGTTAACAAAACCCACTTCTAGTTTGTTTTTGCAACTATCAGCATACCTCTGTTAATACTAACTAAATGAAGTTTTAAAATGATACAACCAACTCCCCCAAAGTAAAAAAGTACAATTCAATTTTAATTAACAAATGATGTTCATACACATATGCATTAAAATGTACATATGTGTACATACGTATATACTAAAAACAGCTTAGTATAGATAGTGGTAAAAAGACTAGGGCGATTTTATCATATTTGATTATTTTAAAATATTCTATAAAAATTATCAAATATAAAGAATATATAAGATCATAATTTTAAAGTAATATGGTTATTAAAAAGTCTCTATCAAGATTATCTAACAAAACTGGGGATATAGCTCAGTGGAATAAGCGCCTGCCTAGCAAGCAAGCACAAGTTCCTGAGTTCAATCCCCAGCACTGAAAAAAAAAAAAAAAGATTATTTAACAACTCCTTATTTGTAAATGAAGAATCTGATTAGGAGGAAACTGTCACCCCTCTCCGTCATTTGGGAACAGAAAGAGAAGACTGGAAAATAGGTTTAGACTTAAGAGAAGCGCCTGAGGGACTGGTTTTGTCCTGCCCGACTAACAGGACCGGGGGTCAGGGGGTGCTGTCGAGGGCAAAGGTGACTGTGAGAAGTAACACACACCATTGCTGTTGCCTCCCCACCGCACACACACAAGCTCATAGCAGGGCTAGCAGTGAAAAGAAAAAAAAAAAACTGATAGCATTATTTTTTAAAGGTTTTGTAAATATCATCATTGAACCCACATAGTCCTAGGATTTTTTTTTTATTACTGACTCAATTCCTCACGAGTTAACAGGTCTGTTTATAATGTCTGTGTCTTTACGACTCCACCTTGGCAGATGGTGTGTTTTTAAGAGTTTACTCATTTTTGTGCTAAAACTGAGAACAAGGCAAAAGGTACCAACTCTTGAAATATGAAGATAAAATAGCATCAGAAATCTTAGAACAATTCGGCAAGAGGCAAAAGACGCCAAAACTGGAAATGAAGAACTAAAACCAATGTGCACATAAAAAAGTCAGCGGTATACTAGCAACAACAATCCAAAACGGAAACGGAAAAGAGTGTGAAACTACAAAATATTTAGGAATAAATTCAGCCTATTTGGAGTTGTGACTCTAAGGAACTAAGATTACAAAGGTAAGGGGCTGGGGATATAGCTCAGTGGAATAAGCGCTTGCCTAGCAAGCACAGGGTCCTGAGTTCGATCCCCAGTACCGCCAAAAAAAAAAAAAAGATTACAAAGGTATGGTAACTAAAATGGTATGGTACTGGCACAAAGACATATAGATCAATGACCAACTTCTGTGAAGATAAAAATATATAACAACCGCTGCTAGTCCTTATCATTTTGTTCGTTCGTTTTGAATGAAACCAGGTATCATTCACACTGTTTTTGTTTTGTTTTGTTTTTGTCTATGTTGTTGGTGTTTTGCTATTGTTCTTTTTTTTTTCTCAATGCTTTTTAAAATAAAAAGAAAAGAATAAAGAGCCCAGAAGTAGACTGGACCACATACGGTCAAATGAGTTTTGAAAAGAATATCAATACTACACAATGGAGAACACAAATTTTCCTTCAAGAAAATTGGAAAAACTGTGTATGCCCACGTCCCTCCAAAATGAAACGGTACTGATACCTTGCACCATCCACAAAAATCAACCCAAAATGGATCAGATTTAAGGCAGCACCTAGATTTATAAATTCCTCGAAGAAATTATAGAGAACGGGAACTTGTTTCATAACATCAGCTTGGTAAAAAGTTCTTGCGTGAGAACCCGAGATAAAGGGAACAAAAGCAAACATAGACAAGGGAACAGCGTCAAGTTAGAAACCTTCTGCACAGAAACAGAAACAACAGAGTGAAAATATAAACTATATAATGAGAGAAAATATATTCACTCTGTGTATCTGATGTAAATCCAAAATAAATAAGGAGTGCCTGGATCTTGCTAACAAAAATGCAGAAAATCTAAAGATTGGCAAAGAATTCAGATTTTTCTCCAAAGAAGACAAACGGCTCAGGTTTGAAAAGATGCTCAGCATGATGTAGTAATCTTCTAGGAAGTGACATCTGATATGATCTCACATATCCTAGATTGGACGTTATTCTTAAAAAATCAGAACACATGAGTTGTGGTGGGAATGTGAAGAAATGGACATCTTGTGCACTATAGGTAGGAGTGTAAACTGGTGTAGCCACTATGGAAAATGTATGGAGACTTCTCAAAACATTAAAAATAGAACTACTGTATGACCTAACACTATCCCTTATTGGCATTTATTCAAAATAATTGAAAATGTGGTCTCAAAATATATATGTACATATCCTCATATTCATTGAAACATTGTTCACAATAGCCAAAACAGAGAACACATGTCCATAGATCCATAATGGGGTATAGATAACATGGTTTACACATGAATATTCTTCAGTCTTTACAGTGAACACAATCATGTCATCTGCTACAACAGGAGGGAACCTTAGGAATGAATGAAACCTGGGAATATTACATTAGGTGAAATGAGTCAGTCACAGGAGGACATGATTGCCACTGACCCTAAATATCTGAAATAGTCACTTGTGGAAGCAGAGTGTAGACTAGCAGTTACGAATGACTTGTGAATGGGAAGACAAGGATTTGTGTGCAATAGAAACAGGGTATCCATCATGTAAGGTGCAAAATTTGGAGAGCCACTATCCACCAATGTACAGAGCTAACTATACAGTACTGTGCACTTAAAATGTGTTGATAGGGTAGATTTCATGTATATGTTCTTTATAACAATTTTTTAATCTAAATTTTGTTTGAAAGGCATAAAAATTATAAACAGATAAGTACAATAAATAAGCTAAAAATAAATGATATAAAATGGTTCTGCCTTCTTATTAATGAGGGAAATCCAGATTAAATAACAGACATGCATCTCATGCTTGAAATGGTGAAAATTCAGAATAATAACATGAAGGAGGATATGAAGGACAAGATACTTTCCAACCCTAAAAATGAGACTTTAACTCAACACAGACATTATAGAGCACAATTTACTGTATCAAAAATCCTAATAACTCTCTGGTTTCTCTTCAGATCAAATAAACCTTTCACCTTTTACAGAAACCATAATAACATATAAATTCTTTTAGCCAGTAACTAACTTCCATTTTACTTCTTAAAATATCATATGGAAGACTACATATTATTTCAGGGATTTTGCTACAGGATTAAAATGCTTAAATTTAAATTTTAAATTGTTTTTCGATTTTATCAAAACTTTGACGTCACCTCCAAAAAAAGAGCAACTACAGAACATAAACACATGAGTGCCACATAAAGATTTCAAATGATCGATTATCCGGCCCTGGAGTCTGATCAAAGTATGTTACACAGATTGAAAGCCCTCAAAATATGCAGACTAGCGGGGATGGTGCCACGAGTGGATGGGTGGGGGACAATTACGCCATGTGTGCACAGGTACAAACCTGCCAAAACGAAACTTGCTAACTTGTATAGGCACTAAAACTATCGGAGAATAAAATAAAATAGAAAACGTATTAGAAGGAATATCATCCAGAATTTTCTCACTTTTGAGTGATTTGCCAATATGAACAAATCAAGTAACTAATGATGATTATTCTGGATGAAGAAATTACAAAGGCCTTTAACTTTCTTGTAGTTTATCCGGGTTTCAATACTGCATTTTATCATTACACTGCACTACCTTGACATTTTTTAATAAAATAATATGGTAAAGCAAACCTTGTTTCTCTCTTTTTTTTTTTTAACTTTTAACATTCAATCTAGTTTATGAGAGTTGATAGCATAATTTCCCAGGTTGGCACTAATGAATTTGCACTAAAAGTTATTGTGATTATTTTCCTTCAATTTTGATGGATGTCATCTTTTATACTCAGTAATAAAAACAACAAGCAATCAAAAGTTATGTTTCCAAGCTGCTTGTATAATATCCGGAAATATATGTGTCCATTTTGCTTTGAAAAATTGTCCTTGCTTCCTTGAGTCCTCAGATATAAATCAGCGCCTTTCTCAAGTGGGACACAAAGGAAAAGAGAGCACCTTGATGGATGTTACTCTACCCAGCTACATATTTGATTTCAGTCCCTATCTTTGCTTCATTTCATTGCAGACTGCACGCACACTTTTCATCATGTCTCTTATTACAGAGACATATAAGGTACTTTCACCTTCCATGATTTTGCTAGCATTTTAATTACCCATTGCCATCTGCCTACAAATTCAGAACTGGTTGAAGACTAAAATGTCGTAAAAAAGGAACTAAATACAATACATTTCTCCCCAATCTCTTTCTTCTCACTTTTGACAAATCTATGGTGTTCTATAGATATTGCAGTTTGCTTACTTTTGACTGGTTTACACACATGAACCATACATTTTACTAAGCATTCCCTATAGAAATCTTATATCTGAAAAGAAAGTTAGGCTAGAGACGTCCTCTTAAAATTATGAAAAGCTGAGTAATCCAGCCTGCATTTCAATGACTCTAAGATAATGAATTCTCTTTTTATTCGTCAATTCAAATTATACGATACAGCATCATTGCAGGGTGCAGTTCTTCTAAAACTGCCAAACTGGGTTCATCAAATGGTATGAAAAATCATAGTGCAGACAGCTGCACACAATTGCAGGGGTTTAGGGGAGGGTCAGGTGTTGACACAGAAAATAGAAAGTGTCTGCAAAGTAAAAGAGCATCTCCCAAGCCTGTGCCTTCCTCTGTGTCTGTGCATCAAGGGCACACACCTTACGTCTGTGTGTCTCTGGTTCTCATTTATTCATCTGCCTTGCCACCACTACACAATAATGCAGCTATGGTCCTCTAGCACGTAAGTCTGTTAATAACTTGCCTATGGGAGTGTCATGCTTTGTTTTTCATTTTCTTGCATGTTTATGTCCGTTATACGTGCTTGCAGTCTGTAATGATTCCATGCATCATGGACGCTGGCGTATGTACGAAACACATCCTTTCCCTTTTTACTCCCCCGTCCCCTGTTTGTCCCAGGCTCACCTGCTCCAATCCTTCTGTTTTCTTTCCTTTTTCCATCCCTTCTCCCCCTTAATGCTTCTTGGATTCTGCCTGATGAGAGTTTTTTCCTCGCACTCGGTGACTATCTTTATAAACTCTGAAGGGAAGGGATTGTAGAGTGAATCTTTTTTCTCCGATCTAAGCCAGAGGTGGGTTCACAGGATAATATTCAATGTGTTTTCTTGAGCCATGTTCTGATTATTTAATATCTTAAAAATTTCTAAAATTTAAACATTAGAGGATGCTCATAGGTATTGAAATTTTTTACTATTCTTAAAATATCTATAACCCAGACACTAACAGCATAGGAATGGTGGTCAGGATTCGATTAGTGACAGTCTTCTTTGGTAGAAAGTTGCCCAGAATCTCCACTGGGGTCCTGTCTTCATCTCTGCTAGCTCTTTGACCTTGTATATATGTTTCATTTTTGAGCCCCTACTGTAAGACTTCAGGTAGTTCCATATAATGGTTTCCTGGATATAATAATGTAATTAGACCTACTATCTGAGAAAATGTCACTTTGTCAGTTCAAAAATTTTTAGGGGTGGTTGGAAATATGAAAATAATAGAAAAGGTATACACACACAGAGTTCCCAAAACCAACCCCAAAATATCTTTACAACTGTCAAAACCCTCAACATAACTATCATAAAAATACTGATGCAGTTGTGTTGTAAGAGTATCAGGTTTTGTAAAAACCACACGTCTTTCCCCAATACAAATTAAAAAAACAGTCTTGAAAAACCGTGCATGCTTGATAAGAACAGAATTGATGACGCTGTGTTCCTCATGCTGCTTCTACCAGCTGGTTTTCTTCTTGTCTCCTGTAATAAAATCAAAGAAAATTTTTCTGGCTCACGAGTACACCTGAATAGCTTTGCATATTTATTGCACACATTTATTTTCTGGTTTCTTTCTCAATAACTAAAATTACTTGAAAGTCAAAAGTGAGAACAGTTTCCTGAATTTCATAGCAGATCTCACGATCTTCCGCTTTTTCCTCTCCTTCTCTGGCCTCTTCTATCTCTCTCATCTTAATTCAGCACTCCTGGGACTAAAGAAACATCTAAGTCCCTAGGGAACTAGACTTCAACAATGGGTGACAGAAACACATGGCTTTTTTAAAAGAAAGAGAGAAAGAAAGAAAAAACACATTCTTAGGCTCCATCCCCCAAGCCCATTGACTCAGAATCCCTGGGTGCAGGCTCGAGTATTTGACTGCAGTGATTGATGTTTGTGAGATTTTTTACCCAAAGCCTGGAGTACAGAGATGATTCAGCAACATGGTCAGAGGCGCGACTCTCGCAGGTTACCACTTGAGTCCTAGGGCATGTTTTAGGCAACTGTATTATGGAGGTTGGAACACATGGTAACTACATGTGACAAAAGCCTGAGCACAGGGAGAACATCCGGACAAAAAAACCTGATCCCACGTCTCAAATTATGTACGTATCCTCCTCTCTGATACTTTCTCTACAAAAGTTAGCAAGCACTCAGTACAGAAAATCATGACTTTTGTGAAATTTTCAAACTGGCTTCTGGAAGACTAGTGGTAACAATGTCTGCTGACTTTTCTGATTCATTATAAAATGTAATTTTTTCTGATTTAAAGGGTAATCTAGTAGAAAACATAAAAAATACCCAAAAAATGAGGAAATAAAATGATATTCTAAATTGTTATGCGTTCTTCCCTTCCTTTCTTTTCACTGCCCTCATCCTGGTTGCTCTTTCCTTTCTAACGCTTTGGTTCCCTTTCACAGTATCTATTGCACCTTTCAGGTTTTATTTACTTTTTCAGGTTCTTACACTTAGGGAGACAATGTGATGTTTATACATGTGTCTGATTTTTTTCACTTATGAATGGTCTCTGGTTGCATCCATTTATCTATAAAAGCCTCGAGTTTATCATTTATATAGCTGAGCAATACTCGGTTGTATAAAAATACCACAACTTTTTAATCCGTCCCTCAGTTGATGGACATTTGAGTTGTCTGCAAGATTTACTATTACAAATTGTGCAACAATATGCAACACAATAACCATTGCTGAATTCCTATCGTGCTATTTTTTGAAATACTGTGTAGTTTCTCATTTTTTATTATTTATTCTCTTTAAAATAATAAACTTAAAATTTTTAGAATTTAAATTATGACACTTAAAAGTATATTTCCTCTCAGTCCTTATGTGAAAAGACACTGCTATGTTTGCTCAGTATTGCTATTGTTTTTGCTATTTATCAGGCAGCAGAATGAGACAATTATAAAGGAAATTTCATGAACTTTCTCATCAATTCATCTGTCAATGACTGTAAAAGTATTAAGTGAACACATCGATGTTCCCAGATACATTTAAGTAACTGCTCTTGTTTCATACTTGTGCTTTTCTGAATTCTCTTACTCTAAATATTACTACAATTGCCATACTTAGAAATATATTTTAGAAATGTATTTCCTAAGGATGAAATTCAAAATATGGAGTGGCAGGGTTATGCTTTTTAATTGTATGATATCTTCTCAAATTACCTTTTATAAACTTTATCATTTGAAGAAGTTGGCTTCCCTGTACAAATTCCTTCATTTTAAAATGATTTGAATATATATGCTAGTTGGTTTCATTTATACTACTAGTTTATGTTAGTTCACTGAAAGGAAAGATTTATGCTATTGTCTGTTTGTTTCTTTTTTGTAAGAATCATTTTGGTTTATGTCTCACACCCTGAGTATCTACTTTGAAGATAATAATACCATTGTAATAGCTATTGCTATTCTCTTATTATTTGATTATGTAATTTTGTTTGATTTTTTTCATAAGAGAAAAAGATTTTAAAGTTTTATTACCTTCATTTTCAAATAGCATATTTCCATTTCCCACCTTTACCTACACTGAGTATACTATTTTAACCTTTACCTATATTTAAAAGACAGGCCATTTGCAGCATTGCAATTCCAGTCATGTTGAACATTTTTCTACATTAACTACATTTAAAATTTTTCAGTTTTAATTTGATGCTCATGTTCTCTGCCTTTCCTCTCCCATTGTGTCATCTTTTTCTTACTAATTTGTGAAATTCTACAGTTTCTATTTGCATGTCTACTATATATTTAACCCAATTTACTGTGAGTATACTTGAGGTGCAGAGTTTAAGAGTGCAATAGTCAGATAAATCAACCTTGCTCTTTATGGCTTCCATTTTGGAATTAGGATGGTCATCAGTTCTTTTCTGATTTTTTTTAATATGAGAATTTTTGAAAGTCTTCTGGTAACATTTTCCCTAAGAAATAATGTATTTAATCTAGTATTAAAATTTTAGAGAAATGTAACTATTTCCGTAGACATGGGAACCAACTGAAATAAATAGTAGGTTCCCTTTTCAGCAGAAAATAAGTTCTATGACCCCTGGTGAATGAAACTGTGAGCATTACCAGTGTTATACACACCATTGTTCTTTTCTATACATTCATAAATAAGGTAAAATTCAATTTATAAATTAGGTACATTAAGAGATGATCAACAACAATAATAAAATAATTATAACAAAATAATATAATAAGTGTTTTAGAAAGTAGGTCTCTCCCCTACATCTCAATATAGTTTATCATAGTATACTCATTTTTCTCATTCTTGGGTCTCTCTGAGATAACACAATGCCTATGTAAAGAGGTGAAGAAAGGCGAGCGTAACCATTGTGAAGTGGCACTAGGATGTTACCTGAACACAAACACTGCAATACTGCAACATTTGGTCTGATGACCCAGATGGTCACTAAGTGACTAGCGGGCAGAGAGTGTGTATGCAGTGGACACTCTGAACAAATAAAAGATTCACACAATGATTAGCATGGTGTGAGATTTCATCAGGCATAGCAGGAATTTCACAGAATAGCTTGCCATTGTATATTTATGACCTGTAATATTTTAGACTATGGACCATGGGTAATTCAATCATGCAAAGTGAAATCAAGAATAGATATCATATCATAGTATGAGCTATATTTTGGGTCAAATCTTAATGGATAGGTCTGCGCTTGAGGACACAGTGACCTAGCATCTAATAATTCATCAGACCTAAAATTAATTTTTAATTGTTATGAATAGGAAAATCCATGGCAACTGCAAGTTGATTACTAACAGCTTAGTCACATTCTTATCCTGGGACAAAATATCCAATTTCAACAACTCAGAAGAGGAAAGATTTATTTTGGCTCACAATTTTAGAAGGTTCAGTCCAAAGCTGACTTGCTTCAAGACACGGAAGGCCTGGTAGAAGGGTCTGCTGCAGGTAAGCTTCTCATTTTACAGTGACCAGGGCACAGGGTAAGAAAGGAGAAGCCAAGGAGGAAGATGCACTCTCTGGATCAGTCCCCAGTGAGCTGCTTCTTTCAATAAGGCATCAATTCCTAACACTGCTATGAACACATCAGTGGGTTGAACCACTGGTAAGTATACTGCCTGCATAATCTAGTCACCTTGCCAAGGCCCCACCTCTGAACACATGAGACTTAGAGAGGACTTTCCAGAGCTAGACTGTAATGGCTTAGGAGGACAGAAGGATATAGCCACAAAGCACTGTGTTTCACCTTGAGTAATAAAAATATTATAAAACCAAATCATTATCATTATTACATACGCTGAAAACTACTAAATTGTACAGATTTTTCAGAGTGAATTTTGTATGTATCTTTCAATCTACATGTTATTTCAAAAATTTTTTTTCTTTCTGATCCAAACATAGAGGCAAGATCTCAGACCTCCCACTGTAGGGTAGAACATTCACTGCCTTGGAACAGAATGTGCCAAAGTGCCCACCTGCAAGCAGGCAGAAGAGAGCACCGACAATACTTGCGATCTGGTAAATACAGCATGCTCAGTTCTCCATCCTAAACTTCCGGCTGAAACAAATAGTTTGCTGTCAGGAGGAATTAGTGAATTTTAACGTAATTCTCCCTATATCCTGAAATTTCCATTCTACACATGCATGAAAGTGTTTTACTAAAATTTCAGCTTCTAAATTTATACAAGTAATCCCTGATTGTAATGCTTTTCCAAGTGTTCTAGGGCTCAAAACCCCTGGAGAGGCTTTG